>CM035407.1:51188880-51436380 GCA_020310875.1 Ceratopteris richardii | reverse complement strand
ATGCCTATAATCGACCACTCCCCGCTTCTACGAAAATTGTAATGATATAGTTTTACCAGTGGTTAAGGAACAGATCATAACTTGGGAGCTGTTGCATTGTTCGTGGCCTCTTCTTCTCTTTTCACCATACACAACCCGTGGATCATTTTCCAATCACTTCTTTTAAATCTGGGTTGCTGTGTTAAGTTGGGATGCCACGCATGCAACCGTGGAAGGTATGAGGATGTGGACCTTCAAGCTTCGATCTGGACCTCCCGAAGACCCAGATGTTGAAGGATCTTCTTAAGGATTTGGATCTGCCAGATATCTTCTTGCACTTCTTCATGGATACTTGTTGGCCTTGATCCACCCTTATCGCTAACGTGCCTTCCTTATTGTATGCCACTGCGGGGCTCTTTGTAGAGATGGGTGTTGCGTGCCCCTGTGGGGCTTCCTGCAGAGATATGTCCTCAGATATAATACCTTTAGTGAAGCTTCTTTCTTGGTCTTCTTCTCCTCTTATTTTTGCTGGACTCTCCTTCAACATTGCCCCCCTCCTGAACTCTGTCATCCCCGACAGGCTTTGGAATGCGGCGGGAGTACGTTCTGTAAACCTTTTGCTCTGTCTCATTAAGCAGATTAGCTTCATGTATCAGTAGTTGCTGCCATTGTTCAGCTTTCAGACCATCATGTGGTGGTTGTCTATGATTTGCGAAGAAGCTCAATTCATATGCTACCATTCGTTGACATCTTTAAGAAAATCTCGGAATCAATTTCAAAAAATCCGGTAAAAAAGGCTTCCTCGAAGGTTTGCATATATGGGCTTGGTAAGAACATGAGCCTTGAATAATACACCATGATTTTCGGGCGATTGGGCATAACAGATAGATAAAAAGTAAGGATATCTGTGCCGTGGTTAATACCGATGAAATTTAAAAATCTATATGCTACGTGTTTGAACACTTTCAAAACTGTAAGTATCATGCTGAGGATTTTATTAGTCATCTTGATAGTTAGATCAGGTACTTTTGCATATCGATGTAGCCAAAATTCAATGGTTTTCACCATGTAATCCTCAGTCGGTAAGTAATTGTGAGGTGGACTTGGAAGCAGAGGATAATTTAACCACTGCTTATTGAGCACACCACTCTTTTGCATATCCAAAAATTCGCATGCTTCTCTACGACGTGGTGTTGGGCAAAAAGAAGCATTTACCTGTAATAAATATGGTGCTGCTTGCCAGCCCACCCGCAAAGTAGGATTTTTCTCCAAAAATTTTCTTCTCCATAAAGGTTATGCAGCTTCGAATTCTTCTTGAGTATAATTGAATGTGTTTTCCTTGAAGTGCAACTGCTCATCTGGATCCTTTTGTGTGATCTTCTTTATATATTGTCGTATTTTCTCTTTGAAGAGCCCATACGGAATATTGAAGGGCTTCATGATTGTATCCAAGTCTTTTCCTTTAATTTTGGCTTCTTTCATTACTTTGACGACTTCATTTTCAAAATTTTCTATCAATCGGGACACCAATAGTGCACGTTCCTTCTGACCTATTTCTGCAGTATATGGCATGGGATGATCATCACATGGTTCTGCCATCTGCTCTTTTATTGGAGAATGATAGATCGGGGGAGATAGAGGACATACCTTTACCTCGTCAATAGGAAGGGATTTTTGTTCTACTTGAGCTTCCAATTGTACAATACACTCACTCTTTTCTTTAACTTCATGAAGGGCTGTCTAGACCACGTCTTTGGCCGCAAGAAGCTCATTGCCGATTTCCGCTATTTGATCCGCATCTTCATTATAAATTACCAAGAGTTTTGCTTTAGTAGCTTTGTGTTGTTTCCTAAGCTCATTTGTGTCTCGTATGTACTTGTGTTCCCATTCTTCTTTTAGGTTTTGCTCTTGTTTCAGCAGATTTTCATATTTTGCAATCTGATCATTCAATTCCTTCTGGTCAGTTTCCGTTGTTTCTTGTTTATCTCCTTCATCAGATCTTTATTCCTGTTGCATAGATTATCGTTTTCCTCCATATGTACTTTGAGCTGCATTTCTAATAGATTGCTTCTAGCTTTCATTCTCTCTTTGTCTGCTTCACTTGCTTCATGTTGTCTTTGTAGCTCCATTAGGTGTTCCTTGAGCTTGTGATTCTGCTCCATTCATGTAGTGCATTGGCCTTTGACTTCTATTATTTCCATCTCTTTAGCTAAAACCACTTGTTGAACTTGGATCAACTGCGTAGATAATTGTTCACTCATCACTTGAAATTGATTCTTTGCTCGCATGGCTTTGTCATAATCTGTGTCTGTTTCCATCATTTGCTGCTGCGTATCCATGGCCGTTTGTATCATTTGTTTGACTATTAGTTTTAGTTGAGTAACATCGACATTTAACCATGTTGTCGGGATGCTAGGTTCTTCCCCAGTGGTAACATCTTTTCCTTGTGCCACATGCAATGTTGTGTCGTGGGGATGCCGAATATGAAGTTGTATCTTTGGCTCAACCTCCTTACTTACTGTCTTACCTTGTGGCGTATCATCAGGGATCTCAATCATAATTTGTTCGATATTTTGTTGTAAACACCTTTCTTTTTCTATGTATTTTTGTATTTCTTCTTTCATGTGTGGTACCACATCTTTATGTGTGATTGGAGCTTCCCTTATGCTGATTTGTGACTTTTCGTTCAATTGAATGAGGTGTGTTTGTTCAGTGGATGCTTCTTGGTTCTGTATACGTGATTGTTGATTGTCGGGTGTGACTTCGACCTGGTTTATCTTTGTCCATTTCTCATTGTTTGTTTCTGTTCTTATGCCAGTGTCCAAGGTATCCTTCTTAGGGCTAGATTCCTCATTAGAACTTGAATCCTCCAATCCCAATTCTTTGTACCTGGTGGCTAGTTTTGGAGTATGTTATTTGTCCTTTTGTTGCTATCCTCGTCTTGCCTGTCTATATTGATGTCCTTGGACATTGAGGTTCACTTGACCCCGCATGTACGTGTGCGTTTCTTCTAGTGCCGCTGAGAGATCTCTTTTTGTGATGGGAGGTTGTGTTAGAGGGATTTTTGGTAATGTATGTGCCCGCTTGGATTGTGGTATTTCTTGCGCCGCTTTGTCTCTAGCGTGCTTAGTCCCTCTCATTGGTTTCTTGGAACTTGTTCCTACTTCTTCTGTGGGAATAACTGTTTTTGTTTTCTTTGGAACAGTAGCCGAATTTACATTATTTTCCATTTTGGTGGAGTTTGGCATCAAGCATAGACATTCTTTCATCTCAAGAGCCTCATAGATGAGCAAGGTCAATGCCAAACTTCCATTCAAAAACTTCTTCTAACTCCATTTCTTCTTAGCTTCGAATAGGAAAACTTGAATATATGGAGTAAGATTTACTTGATTCCCAACTTGTCGCATCACATGTGAGAGCAGTTGAATTCCATCAGCAATAGGAACCATCGTACTAGTCATCCTGTATTACAAGGCTTATTGACTAAGTATAGTAGGGCTTGATGATTGATGAAGAATTTGAATTTGTTTGCCAATAGGTAGTGTCGAAACTTCTTTACTGCATACACCATTCCTAAACCTTCCCACTCTGTAGTGGTATAATTGCGCTCTGCTTGATTTAACTGTCTACTCGCATAGGCTATAGGGTGTTCTAACTTTCCTGTATCTGCTGGCTATGTTAAGATGCATCCAATGGCAAACTTGGAAGCATCCACATGAATATGAAATGGTTTATTCCAATTAGGCACTCGGAGTATTGGTGTTGAACTCAAGCGATTCTTCAATTCATTGAAAGCCTTTTCACATTCTTCCGTCCAAATAAACTGAGATAGTAATGCATAAAGGGGTGTGACAATTATGGCATACGTGTATAAATCTATGGTAATATCTGCAATGCCCCATAAATGCTTGCACTTCTTTAGCAGTCTTTGGTCTCGACAATTCCAGAATCACTTTGATTTTATCTTCATCCGTGGAAATCCCATTTTTCGAGACAATGTGTCCTAATATCTTCCCTTGTCGAACCATGAAGACACACGTTTCTGGATTAAAGCAAACTCTATACTGTCGACATTTAGCAAAAATCTTTTGTAGTTCAGGAATATGTTCCGATCCTATAGCTGAATAGGTGCATAAGTCGTCCACATATACATCCATGCTCTTCCTCAAGAATTCCTTGAACACGTGACACATCAACCTTTGAAAAGTGGCTTGGGCATTGGTTAGACCAAAAGGCATAACCCTAAATGCATACACTCCCCATTCAGTTGCAAAGGCTGTCTTATGTTGGTCCTCAGGAGCAATTGCTACCTGATTATACCCTGAAAAGCCATCCAAAAAACTATAGACTTCCTTTCCTGCAACCCTTTCCAAAAGATGATTGGTAATAGGTAATGGGTAACTATCCCATATGGTGGCAGCATTTACTTTTTTCAAATTAATGCATACCCTTAACTTGCCATTCTTTTTCAGCACGACCACTAAAGGTGATACCCATTGCGTGTTTTCGATCTCATAAATGAAGCCTGTGTCCAACAACTTATCTATCCCTTCCTTAATTTTTGCTGAGTAAACATCATTATATGTGTATGGTCTTTGTTTGGAAGGTTTGGCTTCTGATGTCATAGGGATTCTATGGGCACAAATAGAGGGATCTACTCCTTTTAAATCGTTATATGTCCAAGCAAATACTTCCTTGTATTCTCTTATGAGTCGTATTAACTCTTGTTCTTCCTCCATTGAGACATCCTATCCTATAAAAGTACATCGCTCTTCTCCTTCCTCCAAAGCTACTACTATTTTCTTGGTCTATTCTTTGTTGGCATATGCTATTCCTGGTTGTGCTTCCCGTTTTGGCATTTGGATGGAAATCTTCCTCTCTTCTACCTCATATTTCTTGAAGTGGGCAGGTACTTCGAATTGATCTTGAGGCTTGTTTTCTCCCTCTTCGTTTTCTTTATCTAGTTCAAGTTATTCTCCTTGTGTCATTCCTTGATTCGACCCATTAGTTATGACACTTACCCTTTGATTTTTTCTTTCTGCCTCAATTTTTTCATGTTCCATCTCAATGCTCTCATAATCCTCCTTCCATTCTTTTTCAATTACTTTTCCTTTTTTGGCTTCTTGGAGGACAACCACATATAAGCTTACATCATATCCTTCCTTGTCAATGCATTCATTCATGGTTATTACCTCTTCATTTACACATACATCAAGAGTAGCTAAAATCTCCATCCAACCATGAGGTTCAAATTCTTCATCTAGGAATATTTGGGGCATGTAAGCTCGACCTTGTACAGATCTAGCAACTCCCTGCCTTTGCTGCCATCCTTTCTTCCTTTCTTCTTCCCTTTTAGGTGCCTGGCATATCCATAGATGAGTGTCTTCGTTCATCCACGTTTGGTCACTCGAACCTATACTGTGAATCGATTGATCATCTTCCTCCTTATGAATAAGATTCCATTGCAAGGGGGAACATCTTGATACGTATAGGTATGGATATTTATCTTGGTCGTGGTTCCTTCATGCTGCAAATATACCACATCCTTTCTCCAGTCTTGTACTATTGGCATCATATGGGAAGAAGCCAAGTATGGGCATGCATGCGGATCTAGCACTAAGGCAACCTATTAAAATTTTTCCAAACCTTACATCATTATAAAAGTGATTCTCATCACTCGAAACCCTTGTAAATACCGTTTCATCTTTTTGTAGCTCCATTTTGTACAAGTCGAGGAGTCCTCGAGCTTGGGGAGCCTTAGAAGTAGCTGCCTGCCAATTTTCATATTTTTTAGATCTCGTTTGAGCCCTCAAATAAGCCCTAGAACCTAATTTTTAACTAGGCCGGACACTAGGTCTGGACAGGGCCAAAGCTAGTCAAAAACTATAAATAGAGCTAGAGAGCTCATTTTTGGGGCTAGCTTCTTGTAGTTTTGAGCTTGTATGAGAACTTGGTTATAATAGAAGTGATTCCATTGTCTTACTCTCTTTGTTCTTGCCATGTGTGCGCATGTGTGTGTATGTGTGTGCATGTTTGTGTGCTTCTCACTCACACATTTCTGCCTTCACTTGCTCGAGGTCTTCATACCATCCTCATGTCTTCCCGGATTGACATTAAAGGAGGTGCTACTCATCACTGAGCTACACCAAATTTTGGTGCCGTTGTCGGGGATTCGAGCTTTGAGGACGAGCGTGTGATGGTAAGACATAGAGAGGACGCGTTGGAATGGTAAGTAGTAGGTAAATTTCTTGTTTTTTCTCCATCTCCATCTCCATCTTCATCTCCATCTTCATCTCCATCTTCATCTCCTTCACCACCTTATATTCCCACTTCCAAATCATTTCCCTCATTGTCTTTGTGCGAGTTTGAGAGAGAGCGAGTGTGTGTCCTTGTTTGTGTGTGTTTTTGCATGTTTCTTGCAGGTTTCAGCTCCATCATCATCTCCAGCAAGCTCAGTAGGTATGGAATCTCCCTGCACAAGCCCCGAGGCATCGAGCTCGAGCTATTGTGACACACCGAAAAGTTGCCCCGATCACGATTTTGAGTGCACCACGACACTGCGCAGCCCTAGAGCTCCTAGGATCACTAGACAGAACAGAAAAATTCACCATATCCCGACCTATCGTGACACCTCAAGGTATCACGACACTCCCAGGTATCGCGACACTCCCAAGTATCACAACACCTCGACCTATCGCGACACTCCCAGATATCGCGACACCCCGACCTATCGTGACACCCTGACCTATCGCGACACCTCCACCTATCGTGACACCCCAACCTATCGCGACACCTCGACCTATCGCGACACCTCCACCTATCGTGACACCTCCACCTATCGCGACACCCCGACCTATCGTGACACCCTGACCTATCGCGACACCTCGACCTATCGCGACACCCCGACCTATTGCGACACCCTGACCTATCGCGACACCCTGACCTATCGCGACACCCCGACCTATCACGACACCCCAACCTATCGTGACACCTCGACCCGACCTATCGTGATACCCCAACCTATCGCGACACCTCGACCCGACCTATCGCAATACATGGGCTTAACGCATGAAATTTTAGAGTGAATTAATTGAGTAAATTGAGGTATATTTGGGCTTACTTTTGGACACATTGAGATAACATTAGAGCCTTAGGAGTGGGCAAAAGACCTAGAAACCAGGGAGGAATTTCCTGAGCCCTGAGAGCCTGTTTTGACCCCTAAGTGCCTGAATGGTCATAACTTCACCATACAAACTCCGATTGATGAGATTTTGGTCTCGTTGGAAAGCTTGTTGAGAATCCTACGTGGACCTTGATTGGTTTGTGTAAGAATCACACGAGGAGTTTTAGAACATGTATTTTTAAGTTGGCCATTTGGTAGAACTAGGTGGTCATAATATTTTGGGGGTGCAGTGAGTTACTTCAAGGGGGGGGCCTGTAATTGTTGATGTGTGTCTTCCAATCCATTGTGGTAAAGGAGCTGTATTAACTTGTGAACTTTTGCAAGAACATTGTGTGCAAGCAAAGGCATTCCAAGGCAAGCTAGCAAGGGTGAGTACCAAGCTTGGGAGAAGGCTTCCTGGGCTTGTGTAGCTGTCTGAGCAACCAGAGGATTGAGGTTGGAAGTTCTCTCAACCCTCCTTTGTCAATTCCTAGCCTAGGCTAAGTACGACTTAGGTGTGGTAATTAATTAGGGCAACGTCATTTGCACTAATCAAGTCCAAGAGAACTAATCAACTAAGTGCAAGCATTAAGTAGGTCTTAAGTGTGAAAACCCTAAAAAAAAAAGTAAACTTGAATCGATCAATTATCAAGTGCAAACTTCACTTAAGTATTCTTGACGACGTGATCTTGAACAAGGGCATAACATAATAATCAACTAAAACGAACAAAGTGATTGGTGCCAATTAACCTACAACAAGAGTGTACTTAGGACCAAGGGGGTAGATAAACCAGACATATGAACCTCAGGTCAGGCAGACACTTAGGCCGAGACAGACAAAGCCTTAGATCTTTCGAAGCCAGTGTCAATCACACTGCTAGGTCTTGGGCCCAACAGTTGAGTGATTATCCATACACTCCCTGATCAGAAACAAGTGATTCTGAGATGTCCTATAACATGGAGAGACCTGTAGGTAGTTCAGGGGTGGCTTATCTAGAAAAGCCAGAAGGACCTTACAAGACTCAATTGGAATACATCAGGACTAATCGTCTAGGTGCTCGCATCTACGAAGACGGCCTGAGAAGATCTGTGGTCCAGATTAAGAACCCCGATCAACCCCATGGACTAGAACACCCGGTAGTCAAGTTTGAGAATGGAGTATACCTAGATAAAGAGGGGACTATATATGTAGTCACCACTCTTCCTGATAGAACAGATAAGTTTGGAAATGTGGTTGCGGAGACCGACATGGGTGATATAGAGCAAGGGAATTTAGAGAGAGAGCCAAGAACTCCCCGTGGTAAATCCGTCTTGACCAGAATCATGACTCCAGAGTGGATTCCACAGGATAATAAAAGCATAGATTTGCTTTTAAACCAAGAAATTGATGAGGCTTTTTGGAGGTATAAACCTGCCTAGCCTCATGAAGTAAGTGCTCTCACAATCTATGAGTTTAAAGACCCTAATAGCCCATGCAAAGTAACCTACCTAGACAATACATCAGAGAGGATCTGTGTGGTCACCGAGCATGGCAGACATGCCTACACATGGAAGGGTGAATTTGTTTTTCCCCAACCACGGTCCAATATGTCCTACAATCACCAAGGAGCTGGCACCTCCCAGGCTCATGGAGCTCAAGGAGATAGAAGTAGAGATAGACCTGAAGTAAGCTTTGCCAACCCCCAGGGAAGAGTAAGAAGGAGAACAGGGACGGATAGAGAAGAAACCGAGAGATTTAGAGACCCAAGGAACCAAAGAAATGCTGATGATTTTCCTTTGCCAAGGCCAAGAGAACACACTAGGACCCTGAGGCCAACTCAACTGGTGAAGTCCATGAAGAATTACTTCGATGGCACTAGAGACCCTTATGACCATGTGGCAGAATTTAGGCAAGTCTTGAAAGCTGAACAGGTAGAGGAACTATTCACACAATATAATGCTTTTGGTCTAACCCTTAGGAACACTGCCCTTACGTGGTTTCAACCACTGAACGAGAGGCATTTCACAAACATAGACCAACTCCTAGAGGCATTTATCATTGAGTTTTCTAAGAGTGGCATAAGGCACAACACTTCCTCACTAATTCATAGCTTCAAGCAAACACCTCAAGAGACGGTCAGACTAGCAGGAAGACGGTTTAGGCAATACCTAGAGAGGTGCCCGATGCCTGAGCTACCCACACCAGCCAAGCAAGTGGCTTTGTTCTTAGATGGATTGTTGAGCACCAAGCTCAGGTCATATGTGTATCTGAAGGACCCGAGAACTATAGAAGAGTGCGTGTGCATGTGCATAGACATTTAGGATAATCTAGGTGAGGAGTTAGAACTATCAAAAATCTATAAGGATTCGGATAGCTCTAGTAGCCTCACATCTGGTCAATCCACATCCATTGAGGAACTTGCAGAGAAGGTAGCTCAAAAACTAGGTGTCTCTAGCAAACAAATGCCAAGATTTGCCCCAGTTAAGCGGTGCTACACTTGTGGAGGTGACCATATGGCAAATGTATGTCCCATTATGGCCCAACCCCAGGTGAATCCTAGTAGCCAGTACTGCACCATAGAGTGAAGGTACACCAACCACACTACATAGGACTGCCCATATAACAAACAAACTGTTAGGCAAAATTACCCTCAGCCTTATCCACAACAAGGTAGATACCAGAATGAGTACCCACCACAACAATACAACAGACCACAGCAACCTTATCAGCCACCTTATCAAGGGCAGCAGAGACCTCAACCAATCCTAGTGCAACAACCCCCTGCTCCAACCACTGTGATCCTAGTGAAATATGCATCTATTGAAGAAAATCCGAACAGAGCCATAGTCCTAGTCACCCCATTGCTATCAGACAGTGATCCAAGTGACCATAGTTTTGACTCCACACATATTGATAGCCCACAGGCTTACTACATGCAGTCACCCAAGCATAACGAGTCATACTATTATGAAGACCCAAGTGAAAATAGTGGGGAGCCTGAGTATGCTAATGTCATGTACACAAACCCCAACTCTAGACCTCATCCTAGGCAGGTACGACCCCCATTTCCTAGAGGACCATGCTTTAGATGTCAGGGAGATCACCTTATACATGATTGTCCACTGCCTGCCCCTACACAACCCCAACCAGTGACAATTCAGGGTTTCTATCAAGACTGCGAAAAAGAGCATCTCCTACGAGATTGCCCAAAGAACCCTAATAACATGCCTAAAATCACTCCCATCAATGTCATTGGGTTAGTGGTAGACTCTACGGGAAGTATAACTTCCACAGCCCCAGTACATGTGGTCACTAGAGCCCAAGCCTTGCAGCAAACTCAAGGAGTAGGGCAGGAAAAGAGTTCTGAGGTTAGTGAGACAGAGAGTATAACCAAGAAAAGGACAAGAGCATGGAGAGATAGCCGAGAGAGAATGAAAAGAAAATGGTCACAGAAAATGAGTGTTGAAGCTCAAAGTCAAGGACAAAGCATGGAAGCACATCAAAAGGTGGACACACAAGGAAAGGGAGCAAGTAGGGAGCTCCAAGAAGTGTATGTCAAATTTTCAGAAGAATCCCCTACGAAAATAGTGATTTTCATCACTAAAAACCATTGTAAATACCATTATCTATTTTTAGTAACTCCATTTTGTTCAAGCCGAGGAGTCCTCGAGCTTGAGGAGTATTAAAAGTACCATCGTACCAATTTTCATAATTTTTAGACTTCGTTTGAGCCCTCAAATAAGCCCTGGAACCTAATTTTTAACTAGGCCGGACACTAGGTTTGGACAGGGCCAAAACTAGTCAAAAAACTATAAAAAGAGCTAGAGAGCTCATTTTTGGGGTCAGCTGGAGAGAGAATAGAGCTTTTGTAAGAGAAATCTTTGCAATCTAAGCTTTCCATTGTTCCTCTCTTTGATCTTACTTTGTGCGCGTGTGTGTGTATGTGTGTGTATGATTGTGTACTTTCACTCACGCACTTGTGCCTTCACTTGCTCGTGGTCTTCATACCGGTCCTCACGTCTCCGTGGATTGACAAGTAAAGGAGGTGGTGCTTACGCTTGAGCTACACCAAATTTTGGCGCCGTTGCCGGGGAGAGAGCTTCGAGGACGAGTGTTGTGATGGTAAGATCGTAGATTTGCGACGTTGGAAGGTAAAAAATCTGTCATTTCAGTTCATTTTCTGTTTTTTCCTCTTCATCTTCGTCATCATCATCATCTCCACCTTCTTCCATCTTCTTCTTCATAGAAGTTTCTTGTTTTTTAGTGCATTTTCACCATTTTCATACCATTTATCATGCATTATTGTGTGGGAAGGAGTTAGGAGGTGCAAGGGAGAGCAAGTGCTGTGTTTTTTTTATGATTTTCTGCTCATACGGAGCTCGCCATAGCCGGCGCTTAGAAATTTGAATTTCCCGCCAAAAAATGCGATTCTGTGATGAAAATCGCGATTCTGTGAAAATTCAAAATTTTTTGAAAAATCACGATTTTCTGTTTTCCCGCCTAAAAGTTGGCTGAAAAAAAGTCACGATTCTGTGGTCATTCTCAGAATCGCGATTCTGTGATTTTGTGCTCAACATCGCGATTTTCAGAAACACGATTTTGTGCTCAACATCACAATTTTCATGCCAAAAACACGATTATGAGAAAACACGATTTTGTGAAAAAAACACGATTTTGTAAATCACGATTCTCTGAGTCAAAATCGCGATTTTCAAAAACACGATTTTGTGCTCAACATCGCGATTTTCAGAAACACGATTTTGTGCTCAACATCGCGATTTTCAAAAACACGATTTTGTGCTCAACATCGCGATTTTCTTGTCAAAAACACGATTTTGAGAAAATACGATTTTCAGTGGGCTCAAAATCGCGATTCTCACAAATCACGATTTTGTGCTCAACATCGCGATTTTCATGCCAAAAACACGATTCTGAGAAAACACGATTTTGTGAAAAAAACACGATTTTGTGAATCACGATTCTCTGAGTCAAAATCGCGATTTTCAAAAACACGATTTTGTGCTCAAAATCGCGATTTTTAGAAACACGATTTTGTGCTCAACATCGCGATTTTCATGCCAAAAACACGATTCTGAGAAAACACGATTTTGTGAAAAAAACATGATTTTGTAAATCACGATTCTCTGAGTCAAAATCGCGATTTTCAAAAACACGATTTTGTGCTCAACATCGCGATTTTCAGAAACACGATTTTGTGCTCAACATCGCGATTTTCATAAACACGATTTTGTGCTCAACATCGCGATTTTCATGTCAAAAAACACGATTCTCTAAAACACGATTCTGTGCTCAAAATCGCGATTTTCATAAACACGATTTTGTGCTCAACATCGCGATTTTCATGTCAAAAAACACGATTTTCAGAAACACGATTTTGTGATCAAAATCGCGATTTTCAGAAACACGATTTTGTGATCAAAATCGCGATTTTCAGAAACACGATTTTGTGATCTAAATTGCGATTTTCAAAACACGATTTTCTACTCAAAATTGCGATTTTCAGAACACAATTTTGTGAACACGATTCTCAAGGTACAAAATCGCGATTTTTTCAAAAGGTCCTGTTTGCCTGTTTTGACTCCAGGAGCCTGATTTGACATAACTTTTTCATCCAAAGTCCATTTTTTGAGCTCTATAGCTCGTTGGAAAGCTCTTTTCGAATCCTACATGACCTCAACTGTTTTTTATAAGAATAATGCGTTGATTTTCAGATAGGATAATTTGAAGTTGGGCATCAAGTGGGACTAGGAAACCAAGGGGGCTCCAAAGAATTTTGAACCATACCAAAGGGAAAATTTGGACTCTTGACTAAAGCTTATGAACCTGAGATCTGGTAGACACTTAGGCAAGGATAAACAAAGCATTAGATCTTCTGAGGCTAGTGTCAACCATACATGCAAGTCTTGGGCACAACAACTAAGTGGTCATCTTTTACTAAGTTCAGACACAAGTGATTCAGAAATGTCTTTTAGCATGGGAAAACCTACAGGTGGCTCAGGGACTGCCCATCTACAAACACCAGAAGGTCCCTATAAGACACAGTTGGAATATATTCGGACCAACCAATTAGGTGCTCGCATCTATGAGGATGGTCTGAGGCGATCAGTGGTCCAACTCAAAAATCCAGATCAATCCTTTGGACTTGAACACCCAGTGGTCAAGTTCGAAGAGGGTTCATACATTGATAAGGAAGGAACCATGTATGTGGTCACCAACCTACCAGATAGGACGGATGAGTTTGGAAATGTCATTCCTGAGAATGAAATAGGAGACCTAGAACAAGGAAATGTAGGACAAGGACCCCAGACTCCTAGAGGTAAGTCAGTTTTGACCCGAGTGATCACTCCGGACTGGATCCCTCAAGACAACAAAAGCATAGAACTATTTTTGAATAGAGAAACAGAGGAAGCCTTTTGGAGATTCAAGCCAGATCAACCTAGCCAATTGGGCATAGTTATCATCTATGAATTCAAAGATCCTGAGATACCAGGCAAAGTTGTCTACCTGGATAACACATCAGAGAAGATATTCTTGGTAACAGAACATGATAGACATGCATATACTTGGAAGAATGAATTGATTTTCCCCCCACCAAGATCCAATGTTTCCCATGGCCTCCAAGGTGTAGGATCTTCCCACGCTCATGAAGCCCAGAGAGAAAGAACTAGAGAGAGACCTGAGGTAAGTTTTGCACACACCGTGGGCAGGAATAGATCAGGATTTGAAAATGAAAGACCTGAAAGAGAGAGACATCAAGCACATAGGCAAAAAAGAGATGAACATGATTTTCCATTGCCTAGACCTCGAGAGCACCCAAGAACCCTTAGACCCACTCAAGTGATCAAGGCAATGAAGAATTATTTTGACGGGTCAGGAGATCCTTATGATCATGTGGCCGAGTTCAAACAAGTGTTAAGAGCTGAACAGGTTGAGGATTTATTCACCCAATACGAGGCATTTGGTTTGACTCTTAAGGGCACTGCCTTGGCTTGGTTTCAACCATTGAGTAGTCGCAACTATCGCGATATAGGTCAACTGCTAGACGAATTCATTGTAGAATTCTCCAAGAGTGGTATCAGGCATAAAACATCATCCTTGATCCACAGTTTCAAGCAGACACCCCAAGAAACAGTGCGACTAGCAGGTAGAAGGTTCAGACAGTACCTAGAAAGATGCCCTGCTCCCGAGTTACCCACACCAGCCAAACAAGTGGCTTTGTTCTTAGATGGCTTACTGAGCACAAAGTTAAGATCATATGTATATTTGAAAGAGCCTAGATCCATAGAAGAGTGCGTGCGGACATGCATTGACATAGAAGATAACTTGGGTGAGGAGTTAGGATTATCCAAACTCTATAAGGATTTAGATAGTTCTACTAGTCATACTTCAAAAATCTCCACGGAAATAGAGGAGATAGCTGAGCAAGTTGCCAAGAAGCTGGGAGTCCAAAATAAACAAACACAGAGAGTCACTCCAGTGAATCGGTGTTATACTTGTGGGGGCGACCACATGGCTAATGTATGCCCAATGCAAAACCAAAACATTAGAGAAAGGAATGCTTCATATTGCACTATTGAGAGAAAATACACAAACCACACGGCTCAAGATTGTCCCTACAATAGGAAGGCTGTTAGACAGAATTATCAGCAACCTTACCCACAAGGTAGGTATCAAAACCAATACCAACAGCCATATTATAGACCACAACAGCAATATCAGGTACCATATAGGCCACAACCTGTCTTGGGAAACCAACCACCAGCTCCAGCCAACGTGATTCCAGTCAAATATGCTGTGGGAGAGGAAAATCCAAACAGAGCATTGGTGTCCCTAACCCCATTGATACCAGTTAATGATTCTCATGCTCATAGTTCAGACTACTCCCATGAAGGTAGTCCACATGCGTATTACACAGAATCACCTGAACATAGTGAGATTTACTCGTATCAATATGAGGCACCACCTATGGAGCAAAATTGGGAACCAGAATACTCCAATGTCATGTACAAAAATCCTAACCCTAGGCCCCAATTGAGACAAATGAGACCACAAGCCCCTAGAGGATCTTGTTTTAGATGTCAAGGTGATCATTTCATTCGTGACTGTCCCCACCCATCATCTCCGAGTCAAGGACAGGCTATCACAATATAGGATTTTTGCCCTGATTGTGGCAAAGACCATCTCCCTAGAGATTGTCCAAGAAACCCCTCCAGCGCACCCAAGATTACACCCATTAATGTGGTAGGCTTAGTGGCGGATTCAAGTTCAAGTAGCAGTAATGTGGCACCTATACAGGCAGTTACTAGGGCACAAGCATTAAAACAGGATAAACCAGTAGAACAATCAGAGTCGAGTGAATCGGGAGAGCCTAGTAAGAGGAAAACAAGAACATGGAAGGATACCAGAGAGAAGGCCAATCGCAAGTGGAGTAAAAAGTTATCGAAACTAGAAGAAAGCTTAAAAGAAGCGAAAACAAAAATAAAAGACATTGCATCTCAAAGCCCCTCGCATGCTGAAACTCCATCCACTCCACCTCATCCCACCCCACCACCCATTGTAAACAGACCACAACCAGGGTTTGTTCTTGCAGATCCAACCCCAGAAGGCTTGGACATGATGTTCAAGGCCTACCAGGCTCGACTTCAAGAAGGGCCTATAGCTGCAAACCTAGACAAGAGTTACCCTAGAGCGGACTTAGAGATTGAACGGATGAAAATGTGCATGAAAATGGTAGAACAAGCTCAAGCTATACTTGAGACTAGTCAAAAGTTCAATCAGACAAACTCTGTCAAAGGGGATTTGCATTTCCAGGGCTTACTAGAATGATTAGAGCAGTTGGTAAACAAACCACAAGTTTCTTTACCTCCACAGGCTCAACCAGTTATTGAAAGAGGAAGCTCACCACCAATGGGAGCTTATGTTCCTGATTCCACGGATCCAGGAATACCTCCTTCAATTCAACAGTACTCTCAAGAATTCTTGCGGGAAATACAAGAAGAGAAATGGGCCAAGGAGAAGGGTGATTCCCCTCCTATTCCTGAGATTGATGATCTTCATGATCAATTTCCCCAAGACATTCCATCTATTTACGGAGATGAAGCAGAACAACAAGAAGATGAAAGGTTAGATTTTGAATCTAATACCTTAGAAGAACTGCCTCAATTTCCAGGCCCATGGGAATCTGAATCTCTCTAGATTAGAGCTTCCACAATACTAGTAAGAAATGAAGACTCAGTGGTTCCAAGGAACACGGATGTCGTGAAGAACACTAAGGTTCAGTGTCATCTCACTGTAGAAGAGCTGCTTAAAGCAAAACCTGAGCTTTGGAATCATGTGAAGGATCAGGTTCCAGAACTTGATTCCAACATGCCAAAAGCAGGCTCCAAGCAAAGGGTACCAGAGATACCTCTAGACAAAATAGGGGACATGTGTGAGGGTGAAGAAGGTAATACTTATCTTCCAATCACCTACCAGGGTTACACAACCAAAGCAATCATAGATTCAGGTGCTGGTGTTGCCATTGCGACCACCTCCTTGTGGAAGCAATGGGGCAAGCCCACAATAAGACCACCTAGAATAAAGCTTCAAATGGCTGATGGTCATTTTGAAAGACCTCTAGGATTGCTAGAAGGGATCACTCTAACCACTTGTGGTGTAGAGTTTGAGCACACATTTGCTATATGTGACTTTGAGAAAAATAATGTCTATGAGATGATCCTAGGAAGACCCTTCCTATGACAATTGCAAATAGTACAGGATTGGGGAACTAACTCCTTGTACCTACAGCACTTAGGGGTCACCACCAAGGTCAATTTGAAGGATTACACCTTCAGAGATGTACCACCCCTATAGTGGAATTCTATCCACAAAGCGAAAGAAGATTCTATCTCTGTGCATTCTGAAAGTTCACCTGATCCATCATGGCTGCATGAAGATACTCATTTGTGGATGTGCAAGGTCGCAAAGGAAGAGGAAAAACGTTTAAAGGCAAGAGAAGAAGGAACTTCGCTAGGAGATAGACCAGTTAGAGACCTAGCCTACACACCGATGATCTTTCCAGATGAGGAGTTTGAGCCTCATGGCTGGCCAGAAATCTTAGCCACCATGGACATTGCTGTCAATGAGGAACAGTGGACACCTCATTGTGATGAGGAGGGTTATGATATCTCAGTGTTCATGTGTCAACCCTTGCTAGAAGAATGTGACCCTAGTGATGTCATAGAAGAAGAAGAGAATGACGATGATCTGGAGTCTATTGTGATGGATAGTTGCTTTAACTCAGAGCAACAGTATCTAGAAGATATAGGAGTGTTCACCCAGAAAGAAGGAGAACCTCTCACAAGTATTAAAACAGTAAACTCAAAGGATGGAAGTGAGAGTAGTCAAAAGAAAAAGAAAAGAAAAGCAGTGAAACAAGAAGAGGAGGAATCATTGTTTGAAGTACCAGAAAACTTCAAGAAATATGAAGTTGACGACCGCAAAATTTTTGTACGAATGCTTAAGAGAGAGGCCATCATAGGAGAATCATATGATAATAAAGAAAAGACCAAGAAGATTGTAGTGACCATTGAAGAGAACGAAGAGGGATGCACATATATAGGAGATGACCTAAGTGCAAGAGAAGAAATGGAGCTCATAGCTCTATTAAGGGAATATAGGGACGTGTTTGCATGGCACTATAGAGACTTGAAAGGAGTAGATCCAAGAATTTGCTCTCATACTATCCCCATGACTGCTGATGCTAAGCCCACCAAACAGAAGCCCTACACATATAATGATACCTATGCAGCCAAAATAAAAGAAGAAATTGATAGGTTGATTGAAGTTGGATTCATCTATGAGATTGAGCATACCGAATGGGTGTCCCCCATTGTTGTGGTACCCAAGAAGAACGGGAAGTTGCGAGTGTGTATTAACCTTAAAAAAGTTAATGCCGCTATGATTAGAGATAGTTATCCACTTCCAATCACAGAACACCTATTGGAGCGTGTTGCAGGCAAGAAAGTTTATAGCTTCCTTGATGGATTTTCAGGTTACAATCAAGTAGCCATTGCCCCAGAAGATCAACACAAAACAGCTTTTGCTACAGAGTGGGGAATCTTTGCATTTCGTGTGATGCCATTTGGGCTCACCAATGCACCTGCAACATTCCAAAGGCTCATGTGTCATGTCTTCAAAGAGTTCTTGCGAAAGAGCTTAGAAGTGTATGTGGATGATTTATGTGCTCATTCCCAAGAAAGAAGGTTTCACATCCCTGAGCTCAGACAAATCTTCAACAAGTGTAGAGAATATCGAGTGTGTCTGAACCCAGAAAAGTGTGTGTTTATGGTGCATCAAGGTAAAATCTTAGGTCATATTGTTTCTAAGAATGGAATCTCAACAGATGAAGATAAGGTACGAGCCATAGCGGAGCTACCAAGGCCAAGGAATATTAAAGAGGTACAAGCCTTTATGGGCCATTGTGGATACTACCGTAGGTTTATCCACATGTACGCGATCATAGCTAGACCCCTTTATGCCTTGTTGTCTAATTTTGAGTGGAGCGACGAATGCGAGAATTCTTTCAACGAACTGAAGAAACGTTTGTGCACGGCACCAATACTCACCACTCCTGATTGGAATAAACCCTTCCATGTCCATGTGGATGCATCCAATCATGCCATAGGATGTGTGCTAGCACAACCCACAAGTGAAGGAAACTTAGATTTGCCCATAGCATATGCTAGTAGACAGCTCACTGCAGCTGAACCGAACTATACCACAACTGAGCGAGAGGGCTTAGGCATGGTATATGCTGTGAAGAAGTTTAGACACTATTTATTGGCCAACAAGTTCAAGTTTTTCACTGATCATCAAGCTTTGTTATATTTGGTCAATAAACCTTGCAATATTGGACGCTTAGTAAGATGGTTCCTATTACTAATGGAATATGACTTTGAAGTTGTTGTCAGGAAAGGTAGAACCCACCTTCGGGCAGATCACCTTTCTCGCATCACTTCAGGAGAGTCACCGCAAGGAGTGTCTGACGAATTACCCGATGCTTATCTGTTCAATTTAGAAGTTGTTCCTAAATGGGCAAATAATTTGGTACCAGTCCTAACCTTTGGCCCTGCAAATAAGAATGTGAAAACATCACAAGAAGAAATTGTAAAATCACAAAAATATCACATATTAGCAGGAAGCATGTACAAACAAGATACTGAGGGTGTATTATCTTGTTGTGTGGAGGATGATGAACATAGTAGTTGGTTGCAACAGGCCCATGAAGGAATGCTAGGAAATCACTATTCTAAACAACGAACATTGCAGAATCTAAAGCGTTTAGGAGTGTATTGGCCTAGCATGGACAAAGAAATACATGAGTGGATTAAGAATTGTCCAAGGTGCAGAGAGAGACCCCCAGTGGAGCATGCGACCCTTTATCAAGTGTCATTAATTCCAGATTGGAGTGCTCCATTGGTAGAGTTTATGAGATCGGGAAGATTACCCAAAGAGGCTAGTCTAGCAAGAAGATGAAGCATGGAGCAAGAGGCTCAAGGCTACGCCTTAGTAGGGGACAACCTATACCGAAGAGGAAAAGATGGTTACTTAAGACTATGCGTTCATGAATCAGACTATTTAAAGGTCTTAGAGACTGCACACAGCGGTGTTGCAGGTGGACATTTTGGTCCTGACCGAGTGATCAAGACCATTCTATTCTCAGGACTTTGGTGGCCCACTCTTCATATGGACGCACATACCTATGTGAAGAAACGTGACACATGCCAATGTGCACAATATCCAGTGAGAAAAGATGAGATGCCCTTGAGGCCAATGATGGGAGGACGTGCATTTTCGAAGTGGGGCATAGACTTCATAGGTCCTATTAACCCCCCAGCTAGAAACTCCCATGCAGAGTACATCATTGTAGCCACAGATTACCTTACAAAGTGGGTAGAAGTCACTCGCAACTTATTAATGGATATAATCCTTTTGGTCGCGAAGAAGGAATGTTAGGGTCTGGCTGGCAACAAAGAATGATGCTCAGACCTACGGCTAAGTTCTTATTCGAGAATGTGTTCACGAGATATGGACTACCAATAGAGTTGGTGAGCGATAGAGGCACACACTTCTTGAATGAAGTCATTGAAAATCTTCTCCAAGAATTCTTGGTGATACATAAGAAATCTGCCCCCTATCACCCACAAGCCAACAGACAAGCCGAGAGTACCAATAAGATCCTCTGTAACATATTGACAAAACTGGTAAATAATAAACGCTCTGATTGGGACAAACAACTTCATCATGTTGTTTGGGCTTATCGAGTTGCCTACAAAACGGTACTCAAAGCCACCCCATTTCAGATGGTCTTCGGACAGAACGCTGTGCTACCATTAGATTTCTTAATCCCTGCCTTAAAAGTAGCACAAGAATATGAGTGGAATGGGCATGAATTGTCCTCTAGGATCTTTGATCTCGAACGCTTGGGTGAGACGAGGCTACGAGCGGCAGCAGGCATCTACGCTGCAAAGAAGAGGCAAAAGGCATACTTTGATGCACACATCAAGGATAAAGGATTGAAAGAGGGAGATCTAGTGTTGGTATACACACTAAAACAACATGCCCGTAAGTTGGAAAAAAGAGGATACGGACCCATGATCATTAATAGAATTTCCACTAGTGGTGCAGTTCAATTGGCCATGCTAGAAGGAGATATCTTGCCAAACTATATTAGTGGCTGTAGAGTCAAGCTATATCAAGAACCTCTTACTGAGGATATGCTAATGAGACTCAACACTGTTAAGAAGCGAAAAGATGAAGAGTTAAGAGTGAGAGAAGAAGCACAGGTAGAGGCCAGAGAGCGTATTAGGAGAAATAAGTTAAGGCGATTAGGCCTAGAAGTCAACTCAAAAGCCCCAAAATATCACATGGATATGTGTCAAAAGTCACGCATAGCGACTTCTCAGGTCATTGACCGAAGACCCTTTCTGACCATAGAGATAGGACAAGGGAAGGGTGCAAGGACGGTGAAAGCATTGATTGACTCAGGTGTAGCAAGTAGTGCAGTTAGACTTTCCTACTGCCAAGACTTGGGGTTGAACATCAATCCCATAGAAGCTTATCTCATAGGATTGGGAGGTGTGGAAACCCCTTGTTTGGGCGAGGTGGAACTTCCCATCTACCTTCAAGATGTTCCAATGAAAGTCAAAGCGCTAGTATGTCAAGATGAGAACCTTACAGAACCACTTGTCTTGGGTCAAGATTGGATCTATGACCATGCAGTTAACTTAAACCTAAGAAGTCAAATTCTTCAAGTTTGGGTACATGAACAATGCATTACATTAGAATTAGAGAACTGCATGCTCCTAAATCATGGCACCACACACTCTCTTAGTTCTTCCAAGAATAATCATATGAAAGAAGATGTTGTATGTGTCAAAAGCTCTATGATGGAGAAGGAGTCAATCGTGGAAGACCAGGTTCGAAGGCGGGTGGATCTTTCTTCTTCTCCAAAGAATCAAGTAGCCACAGTAGTGAGTCCACCACACAAGCAAACACAACCGTTCACAACAACTGCTACATCAAATAGAAAGACACCATTCGATAAAAAATCAGTTCCGAGCATGAAGCAGAGATGGGTATGCAAAGGAGAGCAACCACCAACCTTGCCCCCACAAATCCCATCCATGCAAACCAACCAGGCCAGAAGACAAAGGAAGCAGCTCAGACAAGCTCAATCACAAGGTATCCAACAAGTTTGGGTGCCTAAGAAGTTAGCTGCAGCTCAACAAGGGCAATTACAGATGTGGGTACCTAAGAAGCTCCTACATCCACAACAACCTTTGTTCTCCCACATGCAAAAGGTTTCAACAAAGAAGCCCAAAAGAGAAAAGGGTAAGAACCACGTACAGAGACCAAAGGAAGATCAAATCAGCCCTTCAACATTAGTAGGAAGACATGCAAAAAGGATATGGGTTTGGAAGCCAAAAGTGCAAGTAGCCTCCACCGAACCAAAGCGTCAACCACACTGGATACCACAGTTCAGAAAGCATCCAAAGAGAAAGACGTCTGAAGTGACCTCTACAGTGCCAAATGATGTTCTAAAAAGGACTCCCATAAGGAGGATTACATCAGTTTGAGACTCAATGGATACCTCCACCAAGGTCGGCATCAACCTCCGCAAATAACATCGAAAGCGTCGAACGAGCAACAACCATGTGCTCCTTGCACAACCCTGTCTTTTGCACCATTCAGGTCATGCATTTCCAAAGTATGCATTAATATAGGGCCACATTACATGGCCGTGCATAGACACACTTGAGAATCCCACGCACAAGAGCACAGTGACATATGTCAAATATTTCTATTGTGCTAACTTTTGTGTTCTTGTTTTGTGATATCCTGTTCCTCAAAAAAAAAAAAAAAAAAAGAGGGAGAAAGAAAAGCGGGAGAGAGCTTGTTCCCATGTTTGGCTTATGAAACATGAATGAGTCATGCTTAGTTGAAGGTGGAACTGTTGATTACTAGGCATTTATCAATTTGGATAGAAGTGTGTCTCGGCCAGCAGTGAGATTATTGCTGCCTTATCTGGTAGATGACAAGCATTTGGCATGAACATGGCATCTACAACTATGATTTTC
Organism: Ceratopteris richardii; assembly: GCA_020310875.1. Classification (NCBI taxonomy): domain Eukaryota; kingdom Viridiplantae; phylum Streptophyta; class Polypodiopsida; order Polypodiales; family Pteridaceae; genus Ceratopteris; species Ceratopteris richardii. Next base: position 51,413,618 of record CM035407.1, on the reverse strand, counting down.
TCTTACCATGGTAGGAATGAAGAGCTTGAAGGTCCGCAACTTGAGTGATGCTTAACTACTTCATGTACCAGAGCATCCAAGGAGATATCTGCAAAGGGTAGTTCTAGAGGAGAAGACTCCTGCATATGGTGAGCTAAAGAGAATATGTGAAACTCAGCTTGGTGTAGTTACCCGATGTTGCTTGCCAAGGAATATAAAGAAATTCAATTCTCAGTATTTGACAAATGTTGCTTTGAAAAGAGGAGAGAGGATCCACCACTCAAACGATCTCATCAGTGGACAAGCAACATGGACATTCATCAACAATGTTCCATCCCAAAGGCCGAGTGTACAACACGAAGAGACAAACATCCATCAACCTTCTCCATGGTAAGTATCTTTACTCTGGAAACACCATAACCATGATAGTTTAGGAAACCTCTTCGTCAGCATACCCTTGAGCACTTAGCTCAAGACCCGCAATTTTTGCACCATACTTCTTCCAATGCATTTTCCAAGTAAGCATGCGTAGGGCTACATTACAAGGCCGTGCACAAGGCACATACTTTTTTCAACCCAGGCACGAACACACTTACCCATCATTCATTATGGGTTATGAGTAGCTGGCATGACTGCTCTCAACATCATCTTTGGAAGAGCTAGCGGATGTCATGGGAACAACATCCCTATCTCGGAAGCAAATTGAAGCCAGTAGTTGCTCCAAATCACTCTCGACAACCTCTTTTGAGCAACTTGCAGTTTTGAAAGCTCACAACGACACATTCTTGCTGGAATCCAAGGAACCAGCTCATACAACGGATGGACACCACCTCTCAAAGCACTACATGGAACAGCCCTTCCAACAAGGGTCTGTCAGGGACGACAGACTCGAGAGGGGGGGGAGTGTTGAAGCTCAAAGTCAAGGACAAAGCATGGAAGCACATCAAAAGGTGGACACACAAGGAAAGGGAGCAAGTAGGGAGCTCCAAGAAGTGTATGTCAAATTTTCAGAAGAATCCCCTACGAAAATAGTGATTTTCATCACTAAAAACCATTGTAAATACCATTATCTATTTTTAGTAACTCCATTTTGTTCAAGCCGAGGAGTCCTCGAGCTTGAGGAGTATTAAAAGTACCATCATACCAATTTTCATAATTTTTAGACTTCCTTTGAGCCCTCAAATAAGCCCTGGAACCTAATTTTTAACTAGGCCGGACACTAGGTCTGGACAGGGCCAAAACTAGTCAAAAAACTATAAAAAGAGCTAGAGAGCTCATTTTTGGGGTCAGCTGGAGAGAGAATAGAGCTTTTGTAAGAGAAATCTTTGCAATCTAAGCTTTCCATTGTTCCTCTCTTTGATCTTACTTTGTGCGCGTGTGTGTGTATGTGTGTGTATGATTGTGTACTTTCACTCACGCACTTGTGCCTTCACTTGCTCGTGGTCTTCATACCGGTCCTCACGTCTCCGCGGATTGACAAGTAAAGGAGGTGGTGCTTACGCTTGAGCTACAATGAGCGAACTTGAAGAAAGCTTGAGAGAAACCAAAGCAAAGATAAGTGAACTCGCATCTCAAAACCACTCTCACACCACCCCTCCACCACCTTTCCCTTTACCCTCCAATCCATCTTCTTCCATTCCCCAACCTTTCAATACACCACCCTTAACCCACCCACCACCCAGAGTAGGATGAGTCCTAGCCGATCCCACTCCTAAAGATCTAGACATGATGCTTAAGGCATATCAGGCCAGAATCCAAGAAGGGCCCAATGTAACAGATCATGAGAAATGTTACCCTAGAGCCGATCTAGAGATAGAGCGAACAAAGCTTTGTGCTAAAATGGTCGAATTGGCACAAGCCATGTTTGAAGCTAGTCGCTTGTTCAATGGCTCTAACCCCATCAGAACACCATTGCACTTTGATGGTCTATTGGATAGATTGGAGAGGTTACTTGCAAAGTCTGGAAAAGGAGCCACCTCCCAGGCTAAGGAGAGGGCAAGTGATAGAATAAGCAGAGCTTATGTGTCTAAATCCATTGAACCAGACACCTCTTCTTCTATGAATAGGTATTCATCAAAGTTTCTGAGAGAGATTCAAGAAGAGAAGTGGGCAAAGGAGAGTGAAGTCCCTCCTCCCATTGAACTTGTGGATGACGCACATGATCAGTTCCTAGAGGACATCCCTTCTATTTATGAAGAACGGGAAAGTGCCCACTCTCATGAGAGGTTAGACTTTGAGTCTAATTCCTTGCAAGAGTTACCACATTTCACAGGCCCATGGGAAACCAAGTCTACTTGCCTGAGAGCACCCACAGTCATGATAAGAAACGAAGATTCAATCATACCTAGGAATACGAGGTAGTAAAGAACACTAAAGTGCAGTGCAATCTCACTTTAGAAGAGCTACTCAAAGTTAAGCCAGAAGTGTGGAAACACGTAGCCAAACAAGTGCCAGACATAGCGAAATCGCATTCCCAGGTGGGATCTCATAGAATAGTGCCTGAAATACCATTGGATAAGATAGGAGACATGAGTGAAGGAGAAGAAGGAAATACCTATCTCCCAGTTACCCATCAGGGATACACAACCAAGGCAATTTTGGACTCAGGTGCAGGAGTTGCAATTGCTACAACTTCCCTATGGAAGCGTTGGGGCAAGCCAGCACTCCGACCGATGAGCAATTCGACGAGAATGAAATTGCAGATGGCCGATGGCCATATTGAGAGGCCCTTGGGACTGCTAGAAGGCATAACTCTCACTACATGTGGTGTTGAGTTTGAGCACACTTTTGCTATATGCGACTTTAGCAAAAACCAAGCCTACGAGATGATTTTGGGAAGGCCATTTATGCGGCAATTGCAAGTGGTACAGGATTGGGGAACCAATTCCTTGTATTTGCAACATGTAGGTGTTACAACCAAAGTCAATCTCAAGGATTACTCTCATAGAGACGTACGGCCTATTCAATGGAATCCCATCCATAGAGCCAAAGATGAGACTGAGTCTATGCATTCCATAGGATCCGGATCCTCATGGATGCATGAAGACACTCACTTATGGATGTGTAAGGTAGCAGTAGAAGAAGAGAAGAGAGAGAAAGCCAGAGAGGTAGGTGCAAAAGAAACCCATAGATCAATTCAAGACCCAGCCTATGCACCTGTAGTTTTTCCTAACGAAGAGTTTGAGCCTCACGGCTGGGCAGAAATTTTAGCAACAATGGATGTAGCCATCAATGAAGAGCAGTGGACACCCCACTGTGATGAGGATGGCTATGACATTTCAGTCTTCTCAATAGAGCCAATCATGGGAGATGCAGTTTTAGAAGAATGCGAACCTAGCCCTGATACATTTGAGGATGCAAGTGACTCTGACTTAGATTCAATCATTATGGACCCACCTTTTGCATCAGATGAAGAATACTTCTATGAAGTTGAAGCTTACCCCCAGAGACATGGAGAAATCACAAATGATGTGAGGTTAGCCACACAAGTAGCCACTAAGAGTGGAGGAAAGAAAAGAAAGAAGAAGGAAGTCACTCCGGAGGCAGAAGAATCCTTGTTTGAGGTCCCTAAAAACTTTAAAAAATATGAGAGAGAGGATAGGAGAGTCATGATAAGAATGCCTAAACGTGAGGCACAAGCAGGAGAGGCCTATGATAGCAAGGAAACTACCAAGAAAATAGTTGTCGCCATAGAAGAGGGAGAAGAAAGATGCACCTACATAGGGCATGACCTGACGGAAGAAGAAGAGCAAGAGTTGGTAGCTTTGCTAAGAGAGTACAAAGATCTATTCGCTTGGAGCTACAAGGACCTGAAAGGTGTCGACCCAGACATATGCTCACACACGATTCCCATGACCTCAAATGCCAGACCATCTAAGCAGAAGCCCTATACATACAATGATAACTACGCTGCTAAGATCAAGGAGGAGATAGATAGATTGGTAGAAGCTGGGTTTATCTATGAGATTGAGCACACAGAATGGGTATCCCCCATTGTGGTTGTGCCCAAGAAGAATGGAAAATTGCATGTGTGTATTAACCTTAAAAAAGTTAATGCTGCCACGATTAGAGACAATTATCCACTTCCTATTACTGAGCATCTATTAGAAAGGGTAGCAGGCAAGGAAGTGTACAGCTTCCTGGATGGATTCTCTGGTTACAATCAGGTAGCCATTGCACCAGAAGATCAGCACAAGATGGCTTTTGCCACAGAGTGGGGCATATTTTCCTTTCGGGTAATGCCATTCGGGCTTACCAATGCACCTGCTACCTTTCAAAGATTAATGTGTCACGTGTTTAAAGAGTTCTTGAGGAAGAATTTGGAAGTCTATGTTGATGATATTTGCGCTCATTCCAACATTAGACAGACCAATATACCTGAACTCAGACAAATCTCTGATAAATGCAGAGAATATCAAGTCTGCCTGAACCCAGAAAAGTGTGTTTTCATGGTCAGGCAAGGCAAAATTCTAGGACACATAGTGTCTAAGAACGGCAAATCCATTGACGAAGAGAAAGTGAGAGCCATCGCAGAACTACCTAGGCCAAAGAACGTCAAGGAAGTACAGGTTTTCATGGGGCATTGTGGTTACTAGCGCCGGTTCATTCACATGTATGCTGTCATTGCAAAGCCCATGTACGGACTTCTGACTAACTTTGAGTGGACTGATGAATGTGAGAATTCCTTCAATGAGCTTAAACGGCGATTATGTTCAGCACCAATCTTGACCACACCAGATTGGAATAAGCCTTTTCATGTTCATGTAGATGCATCCAATTATGCTATTGGGTTTGTACTCGCACAACCTACGGGCGAAGGTAATATGGATCTTCCAATTGCCTATGCTAGTAGACAGTTAAATGCAGCTGAACGGAACTATACCACCACCGAACGAGAAGGATTAGGCATGGTATATGCGGTTAAAAACTTTAGACACTATTTGCTTGCAAATAAGTTCAAATTTTTTACTGATCACCAAGCTCTACTATACCTGGTAAACAAGCCATGTAATACAGGCAGATTAGTAAGATGGTTTCTCTTACTAATGGAATATGACTTTGAGGTAGTAGTGAGGAAAGGGAGGAATCATTTGAGGGCAGACCATCTCTCTAGACTCACATCTGGAGAGGCCCCATAAGGAGTGTCAGATGACCTACCTGATGCTTACTTGTTTAATTTGGAAGTTGTACCGCAGTGGGCTAAGCCATTAGTGCCAGTATTGACATACGGTCCTAATCACCCGGTAATGCACACAGAAGATAGAGAGATAGTAAGAGCTCAAAAGTATCATATCTTGGCAAGAAGTATGTAAAAATATATGGAGCAGTGAGTATTGGCCTGTTGTGTGGAAGAGGACGAGTACGCTAAGTGGTTGCAATTAGCACATGTAGGTGCATTAGAGCAACACTACTCAAAACAACAAACCCTACAGACCTTGAGGAGACTAGGAGTGCATTGGCCAACCATGGAAGTTGATGTCCATAGAATGTGCAAAGAATGCCCAATCTGCTGCACTAAACCACCAGTGGAACGTGCCACTCTTTATCGAGTGTCTTTAGTGCCAGATTGGAGTGAACCATTAGTAGCCTTCTTGAGGACGAAAACATTCCCTCAAGATATAACTTTGGCCAGACAAAGAAGTTTGGAACAAGAAGCCTTGGATTACACAATCATTGGTGATAATTTATACAAACGTGGTAAAGATGGTTACCTAAGACTGTGTGTTCATGAGAGCGAATACCTCAAGATATTAGAGACTTCTCACCAAGGTGTAGCAGGAGGACACTTCGGTCCAGATAGGGTGATCAAGGCAATTCTATTTGCAGGATTTTGGTGGCCCACCCTTCACATGGATGCACGTACCTTTGTGAAGAGGTGTGAGGTTTGTCAGCGAACCCAGTATCCCATACGCAAGGATGAGATGCCTTTGAAGCCTATGATGGGTGGACGTGCATTCTCTAAGTGGGGAATAGACTTTGTGGGTCCTATTAATCCCCCAGCTAAGGGTTCACATGCTGAGTATATCATCGTGGCCACAGACTATCTAACCAAGTGGGTAGAAGTGAAAGCCACTACAAAAAATGATGCTCAAACAACAGCAAAGTTCTTATTTGAAAATGTGTTCACGAGGTACGGATTGCCAATAGAGTTGGTGAGTGATAGAGGCACACACTTCTTGAATGAAGTCATAGAAAACCTTCTCCAAGAATTCTTGGTGATACATAAGAAGTCTGCTCCCTATCATCCACAAGCTAATGGTCGCCCCGAGAGCACAAATAAGATCTTATGCAATGTGCTGACTAAATTGGTGAATAACAAACGCTCTGATTGGGACAAACACCTACGCCACGCTGTTTGGGCATACCGAGTTACCTATAAAACGGTACTCCAAGCCATACCCTTTGAGATGGTGTTCGGTCAGAGTGCGGTGCTACACTTGGAATTTTTGATACCTACATTGAAAGTAGCACAAGAGCATGACTGGACAGGCCATGAACTCTCCTCTCGAATCTTTGATCTTGAACGTCTAGGTGAGACACAATTGAGAGCTGTAGCAGGAATCTATGCAGCGAAGAAGAGGCAAAAGGCGTATTTTGATACACATGTGAAGGATAAAGGCTTGAAAGTAGGAGACCTAGTCCTAGTCTACACATTGAAGCAACATGCACGAAAATTAGAGAAAAGAGGCTATGGACCAATGATTATCAATAGGATCTCCACAAGTGGAGCAGTACAACTAGCCACTCTAGAGGGTGACATACTACCAAGTTACATAAGCGGATGTAGAGTCAAGTTATATCAAGAACCCCTAACTGAAGAAATGCTCAATCGACTCGTTACTACAAAGAAACGTAAGGATGAGGAAAAGAGAATTCGAGAAGAAGCACAGGCTGAAGCTTTAGAACACATTCGACGAATGAAATTGAGAAGGCAAGGTAGAGATCAACCCATGACTGACGCTCATGAAGCTCTAGGTTATCACATGGCCATGTGCGAGGCTTCGAGTGAACTGGCCCGTAAGATAGTTGATCGATGACCTTTTGTGACCCTAGAAGTAGGACAAGGAGAGAGTGCAAGGACCGTGAGAGCTTTAATTGATTCAGGAGCGGCCACTAGTGCAGTTCGGCTTTCGTATTGCCAACAGTTGCAATTGGAGGTAAAACCCCTAGAAGCATATCTGATAGGATTAGGAGGTGTTGAAACCCCTTGCATGGGAGAGGTGGAACTTCCCCTCTACATTCAAGAGGTCCTCATGCGAGCAAAAGTACTAGTATGTGAAGACGAGGATCTTATCGAACCTCTCGTCCTGGGCCAAGACTGGATCTATGATCACGCAATCAACCTCAACCTAAGAAGTGGACTTCTTCAGGCTTGGATAGGCCAAAGCCGCCTTATGATTGAATTAGAAAAACAAGCACTCAAACTAGTAGAAAAGGCACCAACCCTTAGTCCCTCCAGGAACCCACATGAACATAACAATGTTGTACTTGTCCAAAGTTCTATGGTGCAGAGGATTGTCAATCTTATCGAAGGTACAGAAGTCAATGAGGAGTTCCCAGCTGTTCCAAAGAAGGTTCCAAACATGCAGACCGAATATCACACGACACGAAGGAGGCTGATGACCACGAAGCAGGAGCACCAACCAGTGCAACACGGAGTACCTCGTGGCACGAAGCCGATCTGGATGTGCAAGGAAGGAAAAACCACAGCTCTAGTAACAGGTTCTCAAGGAGGCACAAAACAAGCCACACCATCAAGGTCAAAAGTGAAGGAGTACCCTAGGCAACCTCCTAGGCATACCACGTCTATTTGGGTCCCTAAGCGGTCAATGAAGGCTAGCCCCAATGCTAGACAGATATGGGTGCCCAAGGCCTGTTTACGAGCCCAAATAGCGCCAACTCTAGTCATTGGCATAATTCAACACTCACAAGTCCTCTCGACAAACAACTCAGGAACTCTACCTAAATCACACACTAACCCACACTCAGTCAAACAGAGTAATGTCTAGAAATGGGTACCCAAAAGGTCCCAAATCCATCACAATCTTGTTCATAAATCTTTACCTGTCATTAGCTCTAAGAGCTACGAATCCTCTATCAAAGTTTGGAGACTTAGACCCTGTATCAAACCCCCAGTCCCAATTTTGTAAATCCATCCACTCTGATGTAGGTGCATTCTGAGTACTTTGCATGTCCACAGTATGCATTTAGGAGTACACTAACCACTAACCATCACTTACATCTATCACGAACACTTCACCCTAACCACTAACCTTCGGGATTGTCATGTTAGTATTGTGAAGGGAACACCATTACATCCTATTTCCTATGCAACGCTAATGTGCATTTCTTCTTCTAGCAGATAAGCACCCGATTCCCATGGCAGCAGCAGTAGGCACGAGCTCTCAGGCAGGCACTAGCACTCAAAGCAATTGGGATACCATGCCTGTGGAGGCCACACTGACAGCAAGGCCTGAAGAGCTTTTGAATGTGAGAAGAATTCCCATTCCAGATCCACCAAATGGCCTGCCAGAAAGAGTAAAGGGGCATTCTCATTGGTTCAATGAGATTCCAGGAGATTTGGGAGACGCAGATCATATATGGGAATCCAAGTTGGAATGTGGAGGAGTGTGGTGGACCTTTTAGTTCTTCTCACGAGAATTTGAAGCATTGCAAAATGTTGCCCCTCTTCAAAATATTTGGCAAAAAGTGAGATTGCAAAATTATTTTAGTGCAACCTTGCCTAGACCTGCTTTTCTTCAGTGCTACTACCTGATTGCAACTCTCAAGGCAACAGGAGACAAAGATCATTCAGGCACATTCCTGGTGCCCTCTCTATCAAACCAGGAAGAAATGAAGAAGTTTGAGTTGAATATCACTTTAATCAGGGAGGCCCTTCAGATGTATGGCACCCATGTACCCTCCGATCGAGATCCTTTGATACCAGAGTCGATGAAGAACAAAAAAATCAAGAAGTTGAAAGAAATGTGTGCCCTCACCCCCAACATCGCCATACCACTGCGGATGTGCCTTCAACACTTCGCATTTCCAGCGCAAGACTTGTTCACCCAGCCTCATAAGAAGATCCGGTATGGGTTATACCTAGCAGAGACCGGGAGCTTACCTATGAAAATGCCAGTATGGATCCTTGATCAGTTATATGAAGCAGGCAAGCGAGGAGTGAGGAAGCCTACTTTGAATGGCTGCTGTGCCATTACAAGAATCATCTACAGGTGCCTGGCTTATGATGTGCCAATTGCACGAGCCCTCAAGTACTCACATTTGGAATTCTTCCAGGGGCGGAAGTCAGGGGTTCAACCTGCGAAAAGAATGTGTGGATCACTTTCACAGGTTCTAATTCCTCGTGAGGCCACCAAAGAAGCTTCCCCTAGAGAAGAGGCACAAGTAGCCCTATTCACAATCCATCTTCAAGGACCCCAATGAAGAAGCATGGTACAACCCACTCCATCAGCCCCCCCACTACCCACAGATGTGGAGTTTGCATCCATGGCTCCACTACCAGAAGATCCATCGTTGGACTTTGAAAGCTTCTTGCAGATAGCTCACTTATCTGAGAGTGAGTTCTTCTCAGACACCGACGGCCCCGAATCATCATCCCAGAGAGGACGGACACAGAGTGCGGCTAGAAGGGTGCATTGGGAAGATGAGGCACAACAAACACAGGAGGGAGGTACACATGGGCAGGGAGAGATGTAGAGGAATGAATCAGAAGAAAGTGAGGAAGAGGCCCCTGCCTACACGGCCCAACTCAAACGGCTATACAAGACGATCAAGCAGGTACAAAAGAGACATAGGCTATCAGAGGAAGCAAATAGAGCATTGGTGAACCAGATGCTGCAAGCGAAGAATGTGGACCCGCATTTTGTAGAATCATTGAATCTTTTGGCAGAGACCTGTGGGATAGTGGAAGCCATGAGGACCATGGTATATCGTAATACCCCACAATATGACCAACGAAGGATCGATACGCGACCGCAAAGAGGAAAAATGATTCAAATGGAAGTCTCTACCACACGACCTACTATCACTCAAGAAGATGTTCACATGGCCAGCCCAACCAACAGTGATGAACCAGATGTACATGCTCAGATACCATCTCCCCCATCACCTCCCATCCAGCCCTTAGAACCCCTCACCACTAGCCTTCCTGAACAGCCAGTATCCACCCATAGTGAACCCGTTCTACACACCACCAGTTCTCCATCCTTCCCTTTACCTACATCCACTAGTTCCATCCAATTTTCTGAACCCCATATAGGTCACCCTGCCACCGATCAAGCTATAATAGGTCACCCATCAGATTTCCCAGCGTTCGGACAGCCACTTGCCACTACCCAAACCTTAACACACTCATTTCCGTCTACCAATACTATTCCACTTTCCCAACCCCGCACCACTGAGCCCCTCTTGACCTTCTCAGAACCAACATCCATCACCCAACCTCCATTCTTAACAAGCCTTGTAAATATACTTCAACAAATAGAGAATTATAATAAAAAGTCCCTTTCCCAACCCACCTCCCCCACATTCACTGCCACCACTAACACACCACCCACCATTCCTATATTCACAATTCACACTTCACACACTATCACGTCCGATCCCATGGACATTTCACCATCCACAAGAGCACCCACCACCACATTTGTTCCAACATCATCACATTTCACTTCACCCATAGGCACATCATCCACTTTTCCCTTCCCCATTTCCCGACCCCTTGCATTTTCCACCTCTAACCCTGCATCCACATCATTTAGTCACGCACTAGACACCTTGTTCGAAGCGGCCACACAACTTAAGCAAGAGTATAAATTACTGGAAGAGAATAACACAGAGCTGTGCAATCTCTCGGCTCAACTCCAGGCACGTGTCAATGCCTTGGAGCTAAGTAATACAGCACTACAACAGGAAGTGATCACGCTCCAACAATCGAAGGCAGAGCTGGAAGCCAAGTACACGGAGACGGGTAAGGCCATGGAGGAACAACTCACAGATCAGCTGGGCCGCAATGCTAGACTCCAAAGAAACATGGCCTTACTTCGCCGCCACTTAGCAGCGGCTCAAGAAGGGAACAGAAGACTACAACAACAAAACCAGGAGAATTTAGAAGTAGCCATTGAAAACACCCCTGGAGCACCCATCGACCCTGCTAGCTTCCGGGCCATCCCTTCAGAGAACATACAACAAATATTGGAAACCTATGCCAACATCTTAGAGGCACATGATCAGCTGGCCGACCAAGTAAAGGAACTACAAAGATCCTAAGTGCCTACACCACATCCACTAGAACATAAAGAGATGGTCAATGCTACTACTTCACCAGAGCCAAACTCTTCCACAGCCAATGAGGTACTTGAGCTACGACAACAAGTAGTAGAGTTAAAGATCAAGTTGTTACAGTATGAACGACCCCCCTCTCCACCTGATCAACCAATAGAAGAAGAAGTAGTAATCATCCCAGTGGAGGAAACATTTGAAGACACCTATGAGCCTCAACCTCTTCCAGGAGGCAGAATCACGGAGGAAGGTCAAGACACATATGAGGAACCCCCTGCGGCATGGATGAAACAAGTAGAGGAAATGGGGACAACTCATGAGGAACGTATCTCCACTCAAATGCTGGCCATGAGGACCATTGAAGAAACCATACTGCAATCAGAATATTTGAGACACCTCACCTCTAGAAGATTGATAACTAGTTCAGAGTTGCAATATAAGCCCTACTTTGTATTGTTGGCAGACTACAACGTGGAAATCAAACGCAAAACCAACAAGTACCCTACTTTTGCAACACAGTTCGAACCAGAGGATATTCCAGAGGAAGCCAAGAAAGGGGCCGTATTTCAACCAATTTGGAGATAGAAATTATTGGAAAACTATCCGGAGATGCTACACACATGGGATCACGCTCCCATGCATTTGAGGTATAACCCTTGCTTTGGGCCAGTGCAGAGAAGAAGATCATGGAAAGCATTTGCTATCAAGGTTCAGAACAATGCAAACTGCAAACAATGGCTGAATTACCCCTCCATCGCACCCCCAACAGGCACACCCTCTGTATCATACATGATGGCTACCATCTGACTGCGGATTAAAGAACAAGAATTGGCAACAGACATACTACAACAATACATTGATCAAACCGGGGAGCAGAGGTCTGTTAGAGGCGACAGACGCTGGGGGGGGAGAGTGTTGGCATCATATGGGAAGAAGCCAAGTATGGGCATGCATGCGGATCTAGCACTAAGGCAACCTATTAAAATTTTTCCAAACCTTACATCATTATAAAAGTGATTCTCATCACTAGAGACCCTTGTAAATACTGTTTCATCTTTTTGTAGCTCCATTTTGTACAAGCCGAGGAGTCCTCAAGATTGGGGAGACTTAGAAGTAGTTGCCTGCCAATTTTCATATTTTTTAGATCTCGTATGAGCCCTCAAATAAGCCCTAGAACCTAATTTTTAACTAGGCCGGACACTAGGTCTGGACAGGGCCAAAGCTAGTCAAAAACTATAAATAGAGCTAGAGAGCTCATTTTTTGGGCTAGCTTCTTGTAGTTTTGAGCTTGTATGAGAACTTGGTTATAATAGAAGTGATTCCATTGTCTTACTCTCTTTGTTCCTTGCCGTGTGTGCGCGTGTGTGTGTATGTGTGTGCATGTTTGTGTGCTTCTCACTCACACATTTGTGCCTTCACTTGCTTGAGGTCTTCATACCATCCTCATGTCTTCCCGGATTGACATCAAAGGAGGTGCTACTCATCACTGAGCTACATGCACTACCTTAAGCTGTCTCATGAAAGGTCTTCCAAGTATCATCTCATAATTTCTAGCCTTTTCAAATTGACAGATTGCTAAGGTGTGCTCGAATTCAACTCCGCAGGTAGTAAAAGTTACTTTTTCCAATAATCCTAGGGGTCGTTCAGTGTGTCCATCTTCCATTTGAATCTTCATCAGTGTTGGTCTTAAAGCTATTTTTTCCCATTTTTCCCAAATTTCCTTGGTCGCAATTCCTACTCCTGCTCCCGAGTCTAAGATGGCTTTAGTGGTGTAGCCTCTGTAAGTGATGGGGAGGCATGTGTTCATCTCCCTCACTAAAATCTTCAACCTTATCGATCGGGATTTTAATTGTGGTTGCTCCATCCGACATCTCATTTTCATCTGACCTTGTCTCCAATTGACTAGTTAGCTTCTGCTTCAATTGTGGTATTACCTTCAAGAGTTCTTCCAATTTTAGAGTACAAGGGATTTTTACTTTTTTAAGATGTTGTATAATGTCCAATGTTTGAATCGATGGGTTCTGCTCTTTTCTTCTCACTGAGGGAATGCAATATAATTCAGAATTATGTTCGTATTCTCCCGTGTAGTTCAACAAAGCCTTCACACCATCTTCGTCATTTTTGCTATCATCTAGTTGTAACAATCCTTCTGAGTTTACTTCAAGTATTGATGCTTCAAATTCACCTTCTGCTTCTAACTCCTCAAAGGGAGGTTTAGTTCCTTCCGCTTTCTTCCATCTGTCTTCTTGGACTCTTGACCACAATTCTTATGCAATTCCCCATCGACTTCGGGGACAATAAATCCTTCTCTTTTATTATCGCAGTAATTTTCACCACAGGTCTTGTCTTCTTTTTCTTTCTTGGGATCATTAGGGGTAACATACTCTTGGAATTCTTTTTTCAGAATTCTTGAGTTGGGTAGTCGCTGAATAGGTTTTCCTAAGGTCTATTGGGCCACTTCAATTAATTTCTTACATATCTCCAACCTTTCTTTCTCCAAGTCACCTCTTGGCTATTCCTTTTCATGTTGTTCAATGGTTGGTCCTACTCGTATTCGTGCCTGGTATGCCTGAATCCACATGGCTAACTCTTCTGGCATAGGGTCAGCTAGAACTAATCCTACTTCTTGTTTTTTAGACTTTTCTATCTTATTTTCTCCTTCAAGTTTTTGTTTTTCCTCTTGGCCTTGTTCATTATTCTCGTCCTCCGTCTTTTGTTGTAGTTTCTTTTCTTTCATCCTTTCTCTACAATTCTTCCATCTTTGGGTCCGTTTACTTTTAATACTTTTCCCAGACTCTTCAGAGACTACAACTACTTGAGGTGTGGGTGTATTTAATTCTTTGTCGGCATGATCATTCTCTCTGATTCTTTCTGAGATTTCTCTCGCTTTAGCTCTTGTTATTGCTTTTAGTGGCACCGTGTACTCCTTATCACTCCCCAATGACTCTATTACTTCAATCACATTGATCTGCATGTTTGCGTTAACTTTGTTGGGGTTCTTGGGACAATCTCTAAAAAGATGTTCTTTACCACAATCACTACAATATCCTTCCCAAATTCTTTGCGGTGGTGATGGGTTGGGTAACGTACATTCTCTGATAAAATGATCTCCTCCACATCTATAACATGGTCCTCTAGGTGCAGGTGGTCTATTCATTGGTCGAGAGGGTATGGGTGCTCTAGGAGCTGTGTACATTAATGACATATAGTCTTGCTCATATCCATAAGAGCATTCCGGGCTCGTAAGATTGTCTATATTCAACTATAGTGCCCTCAAATGCGGAATAATTTCCTTGACTATGGTCATAAGATGGGTCATAAGGTTCGTTACTAGCCAATGGCATGGATGGGACTAACTATTGCTTTCTTTGGGTTCTCTTCCGGTTGAGCCATTTTTACTGGGACAACATTCTAAGGGTGTGGTGGTTGTTGTCCTAACACGGGTTGTGGTTGAGTGTACCCAGGGTAAGCATAACGTCATGGTGTTGGTGCCTATTGCTGATATGTGGGATATCTAAAGGCTTCTCCTCCTTGATCTCTCTAAGGGTATCCATAAGGTCTCATGGGTGGTTGTACGGGTCTTGACTGCCAATTGTAAGGATAGTTTTTGGTGCTGTGATTTGTATACCTTTGTTCTATGCTACAATAATGCATAGGCCCAGGGCGGGTGGTCTATTGTAAGCATAAGCAGGTGGTGGAACTACTCCCCTATTGCACAAGTGAGAAGGATGATCACCTCAGCATGGGTACTCTTATAGGATTATTTGGGTAGTTCCTCTGCCCTTGAATGTTCAGAATTTTTGCCATTAAGTCAGCTATTTCCTCTACATTGTTCCTGGGGTTTGACATGCTGCTGGCGATATCTTCACTTTTCACACGACCTTGAGGTATTTTCAAATATTCTGCTAGATTGTCCTCTAGGTCAATACACTCTTTCATACATTCTTGCAAATTTTGGACTCTTTTCACATATACCAATGATCTCAATGATCCATTCAGTAATCCTTCCAAAAACAGTGACACCATTTTGTTTTGAGTTGGTCTCTCTTCAACAGGGCATCTATCCACATATTTCTTAAATTTTCTTGCTTCCAATCTCACCGATTCCATAGGATCTTGTTTAAAACTATGGATTAATGAGGAAGAGTTGTTTTTTATTCCAGACTTGGTAAATTCTTCAATCAATTCTTGATAGACTTGTTCCATGTTTTGGAAGTTATTAGGGTCTAAGGGTTGGAACCAAGTTAAGGCCATGTCTGTAAGGGTTAGACCAAAGGATTCATATTGAAGCAAGAAGTCTTCCACTTGTTCGTCTCTTATTACTTGCTTGAATTCAGCTATGTGGTTGTATGGTTCACTAGAGCCATCATAGTGGTTTCTCATGCATTTGGCAACTTGGATGGGTCTTAATTTTCTTCCTCGTTCAGGTGGTCTAGGCATCACAGGGAAGACTGGTCGTCCTATTGGTATTGCTGGTCCTCTTCCTGTTAGTGGTCTCTCTTGGAGAGGAATTCTAATCCTCAGTTCTACATGTGTAGGTGGTTGATAATTCGAATTATTGCCCGGTGTAGCAAACTGCACATGGGGCCTAACTGGGATGTTCATTTGTTCTGTCTATCCCGAATGCTGATATGAACTATCCTGATAGGTTCCTTGGGGATTTTGCGAAGTTGTGGCTTGATCCCTAGGTGGGAACACTGGGATGTTTTGATATTTCAACCTAGCTCTTTCTAATTCCGTTAAGGGCCAGTACCTCCTCTAATTCTTGTCTAGATACGTGATGTGAGAGGGGTTTTCAGGGTCTTGCAATTCATTAATGGTGGCTGGGTTATTGACTTCTTCCCACAATGAAGAGTGTGTTCTGAGTAGATGCTCCATCCCATTGATTAAATAAACATCCATCAGGAAATCGTCTTGGGGGATTAGGTCTCCTCTCCAAACCCTAATTACAATGGACTTCCCTCGAGGTGTAGATACCTATTCTTCATGTCCCTCTCCATTAAGATTGTGGGCATTGACTTCTTCCCTTTGCTCGTTGATGTCTTCAGGATGTTCTGTCACTACATATAGGATATCCCTTTTGTCCATGTGGAATCCTCCTGCATACTTAGCAGCTGGCCTAGGTACTATATAAGCATCTATAGCTTTCTTCAGCCTAGCCACTGATCTGTTTAGCCCATCTAAGTAGATGGGTAAACCGTGTTGATTGGTGTTCACATATTCTAAAGATGTTCGATATTCACCGTCAATAGTTGACATCATGCCAATTATTGGTACAAAATTCTCCATGTCCTCTGAGGCCATAAGGGTTTCCTCCTCAGACTCACTCAAGGTTTCAGAGTAGTGTAAGTGACTACTTGGTTCGGCTACACTTCCCATAGAAGAGATTACACTTCTTTGGCTCCCTAGGGTTCTTCTGAATCCTAGGTTCAATCACTTAAAAGCTCTAGTCGAATTTTGACAACCCCCTAGCTCCCAATGTTCTTTGCTGAATCTCAGAGTTGTATGAAATATTTGGTTGACTTGGAAATTCACACTGAAGTATCTAAAAATCTCCTTGCATGACACTTGGCAATGGCTAAATTCACGACACTTGACACTGGACAAATATCGTTCTCAGAACTCCAAGACACTCGACATTCACCGAATGTCGGGATGGCAGATCCACGACATCCGACACCTGCACAGTCACGATATACGACACTCGACAAATGTCACGAGAGAAATTTGTGATACTCGACACCTGACAAATTTCACAAAGAAAGTCCCATGACACATGACACTTGAGGAATGTCACAAGGAAAATCCACGATACTCGATATCTAATAGATGTTGCGAGAAATCATCCACGATAATCAATACTTGACACAATAGTAAGTCCATGACACTCGATATGCAACTGATCTCGTGAGAAGAATTTGACGATACTCGATATCTGTGAGATATCACGAGACTGAGTTCACGACACTCATCAGTCGTCACGAGTCGCGAGTCAAGTCAATGACACTCGACATTTGCTAAATGTCGCGAGGAATTTCCCATGACACACGAAATTCAACCGGTGTCGCGAAGCTTAGTCCACGACACTCAATATCCGATGGATGTCGCAAGATAAATCTCAGGATATTCGACGCGGCCAGATATCGTGATACTCAACCATACGAGATCACGACATCTAGATATCACAACACTCAACCATGGTAGGACACGACACTTGACATTTTTTTCAAATTTTAGCAAGTGATTTTGAGTTTCAACTTAATTTATGTATTCTTAGAGCTTGTCTCCCCTCCTTCAAATACCTGAATCAAAGAAAAAACTCTCCTAGCCCCTGTAGAATCCTTCACGACACTCGTCGTAGGTCGTATTTTCTTCCCTTGATGGACATTTGAAGAAAATTTTAATAAGGATGAGATGTGCTCACCTCTCTAGTGTCCTCAGGCTCCTTTTTTCAACCCTGCTCACACAATTTTTGCTCCACACACCTCATTTTCTTGCTCTCGTGATATCTACTGATTGGGCTCTCACGATACTTGCATTTGTAGAAATGAAGTGAAAAGTTTGAATTTTTTTTATTTTTATACTTCTGGAAATGCTTGACTCAAAAAGTTGAAGGAAGTAACTTAAAAACTACCCTATCTTCCTCGCCTACTTGCCTACTTCCTCCTTGATACTCTAACTCACGTCTCTACTCACTTCCCTAGACTATCAACTCACTATACACACTCCAAGAGCGAGAAGTAGTAAGTGCAAATGAGAGTGACTTACCAAAGAAGAGAAATTCACAACTCCTCTACTCACTTCAATGCTAAGAGCTATTTACCATCACACGAATGCCTTGGTTTGATTCGACCTTCCCAGGAAACGGTGCCAAAAATGTGTGTACCTAAGTACCGACTTAGGGACTTGTGGAGAAAGAGACTATACCTCGATCCCCATCAAGTACATATAGTGGGGACTCATGCTTTAATTATCAATCCAAAGAGTATCAAAACCTAGCCTAGTGTATGAAGACATGCATTCAAGTCATGGTCAATGCAGATGAACTCTCACAAAGTGCAAGTAAGCATAAATCCATTCCAAACACGTTTCAGGGATTAGTTATAGTGTCGTGACATTTGGAGCAGCAGTCAACAGTAAATCAAGCTTTTCTCTCAGCTCGGAACTCCAAATATAGCGAGTAGCGGGTTTATTTTGAAGCTCTCGAGAAGATGCATCCAATGGTCTTTTCACTCGATTCTTATGCTTCTACTTAAAATTATCAGCAAAATACTGAGTCGTGGGATTGATCTTCCTACACTTCAGCACTTCCTACACTTCGCACACACCTTACCAATAGTAAAAAAGCACTTTCATGGATAAACAACACTTCCAAGCACTCTTTCCAAGCATCACACATGCATGCAAGCTCACAAGGAAGAAGATACAGAGAGGAGAAGACACAAATTCGAAATTATGTGCTCTTGATTCTCACAATGGCCCAAAGTCCCTACAAAGAGTGACAAATTGACTTATATACATGTGCCCTAAAAATGGTCCTTTCACACAAGAGACCGGCACTTTATTAACTGAAAGGCTAATTTCCTAATAATTTACAAGGGTAAGCTACAAATCTCTATGGAGCAGCAGTCAATAGTAAATTGAGCTTTTCTCTCAGCTTCGAACTCCAAATATAGCACATATTTCGGGTTCCTTTTGAAGCTCTCGAGAAGACACATCCAATGGTGTCTTTTCACTCAATTCTGATACTTTTGCTTCAAATTATGAGCAAAATAGTGAGTCACGGGATTGATCTTCCTACACTTCAGCACTTCCTACACTTCGCACACACGTTACCAACAGTAAACAAGCACTTTCATGGATAGAAAACACTTCCAAGCACTCTTTCCAAGCATCACACATGCATGCAAGCTCAGAAGGAAGAAGATACAGAGAGGAGAAGACATAAATTCGAGATTCTGTGCTCTTGATTCTCACAATGGCCAAAAGTCCCTACAAAGAGTCACAAATTGACTTATATACATGTGCCCTAAAAATGGTCCTTTCACACAAGAGACCGGCACTTTATTAATTGAAAGGCTAATTTCCTACTAATTTACAAGGGTAAGCTACAAATCTCTATGGGTATGCATCTAGAGGACTCCTCTAGTGCATTTACATTGGGAAATATATTACAAAATGGCTATAATACAAAAAGAAAGTGCCCAATTCGAGAAAATTTTAAGGCCCTTCTTTTTCTCTGCCTCTTTGCTCTTCTTTGCTCTGCAACACTCTTATCCTGTTATGGGAGTTGGTAAGATCATTCTGACTACTATTTATGGTAGTTCTTTTACGTTGTCAGATGCTTTATTTGTGCTAGGGATCAAGAAGAATCTGTTAATAGTTTCGGCCTTAGCCAAGATTGGTTTGGTTGTGAAATTTGTTGATGACAGATGTACAGTTCATGATCTATGAAATGGCGACATGACTATTGCTTCTGGAATTTTATATCGTGGGTTGTATAAGCTCATAGATTATGAGAAATCTATGAATGATTTAGCATGAGTAGTACATGATTCTCAAGCTATTTGAGATGCAAAGCTTTGGCATGCATGCTTTGGTCATTTGAATTTTGCTAGTTTGCTACGCCTGCAAAAATCTGAAATGGTGTCCTCTTTTCCCAAACTTGACGCACCTATTAAACATGTATGTGAAGGCTATATTTTGGGCAAAATGCAACATTCCTCCTTTCCAAAAGATGGTTCAGTTCGGGCTACTCAGAAATTGCAGCTTGTACATAGTGATGTCTATGGTCCTATAGAGACACCTTCTTTTGGAAACTATCTTTACTTTGTGACTTTCATTGATGATTTTTCTAGGCATGCATGGGTATATCCACTCAAAGCAAAGTCCGAAGCGCTCATGTGCTTCAAAAAATTTTTGGATTTGACTGAAAATCTATCAGCATTTAAAATGGGCACCCTCCATTCTAATCGACGAGGGAATATATGTCTTCTAACTTTAATGCATTTTTGGCTGAACATGGGATAAAACATCAGTGTATAGTGCCATATATACCTCAACAAAATGGAGTTGCTAAACGGAAGAACAGGTCACTCATGGAGATGGCAAGGTGTATGGTCAAGAGTCAGGCTTTACCACATAGTTTTTGGCTTGAGGCTCTCATGTGTGTAGCATATGCACTTAACAGGTGTCCCACAAAAGCACTGTAGTCTATCACTCCATATGAGGCTTGGCATGATCACACACCATTTGTTGCTCATGTGCGTATTTTTAGTTGTCTAGCATATGCATTAGTGCCTGAACAACATCATAAGAAACTTGATGATAAAGCAATAAAATGTATTTTTGTTGGGTAGTTCTGAAAGCAAAGTCTATCATCTATATCATCCACAGACTAAATGCATTTTGATTAGCCATTGTTAGGTGGAGAATCACTAGAGAAGAGATGGAGTGAACCATCCCTTAGATTCAATAAGAAGGGCATACACATGAGTGCCAAGTGGCACTCATGTGAGATGCCACTTAGAGTTTCTATGAAGAGAGAAATTGAAGAAGGCTACGTGGCTGGGCGACAGATCATACTTCGATTCCCATGTCGATCTTAGCATGCGTGTTCCTCTTAGAGTGGGATTTTTCTCGAGTTATGTGCCAAGCTCCCCCCCAAAAAAGTCAGGGGAATCATCAGGAGTGTACAACATTGGTATCTAAGCTATCTGACGACGTGACAGAGTCAGCTGACGGGAAAGCCCATGAAGCCCAAGATAGGACAAGCAACGGGAGCGCACATGCAGCAACCGACGGGCTCTTCTCTCCTCCCCTCCTCTTGGATAGTAGTAAGAGGTATGAAGTCTTCCTTATATATTTAGTTTTGTCCTCCTGCAACCCCTATGTGGGATAAGTAGCTCCACCAGTAGCCTGACCGAGTCAATTTTGAAGCTACCACCAAGACCAAGCTCAAAATGGGAAAGATTTTATGAATTTTCTTGAAGTTTGAAGGACAAAATTGATGTTATGGATCAAGATGTTGGTAAAATAAGGATGCATACATGTATTATGGGTTGTGTACAAGGGCTATGGGTCATGGGTTTCTCTTGAAAAGCTTCAATTCCTCAATTTTGAGCTTCTCAAAGTCATCTTTCCATGAAGATTAGCTTTTCCACTTCCCACTTATGACATACCCGGCTTCTCAGCACCATAGATTGCTCATATGATATCTGATTTCAAAACTATTGGTCATGTTATGAGGCTACGCTCCTAAGCGAAGCTTAGACACCATCAATGTTGGATTTGGATGAGATTTGGTCAACCAAAATCTCTCTGCAGCGCTTCAGTAGGAACTATGCAACCACTCCCAGGTCTAGTTTTTCATCATCCGGTGTCCAAATTCACGTTTTTCATTTGGGATAGTCTTAAATCTTTGAAGTACAGGTGCTGGGCTGCATTTCTTGGATTGGCAAGGACTGTCAAATCTTAGAAGTTGCTTAGTTTTACTTAGTTTGCTCGATTGAGGCTATTGCTACGTGGTTTTGGCATTGTTTTTTATGGTTTTTGGTGTTTAGAACCTCCCCGGACCAACCGAACATTTCCAATTTTTGTTTGGGCCTGGCAAAGATTCAAAATCAATGACCTAAAGCTTCAAGGATCACTTGGATTTTGGTTCTGTAGCTTCATTTTGTAACAGGGAATTGCTCTTGTGATATATTTCTCTTCTTCTTGCATATTTAAGCTTTACTTCCATTCATTTTCATAAACTCTAGTTAGCAAACGGGGGAAGGGAAGTAAAACATGGAATCTAAAGGCAAAAAAGTAGTTGGACACACTTCTCCATCCAAAAAACAACTAGAGGATCCTGATTCTAGAATGGAAGAAGTAGAATTAGGGCAAGAAGTAGAAGAAAACTTAGGAGAGAAAGAGCCTCAGCAGCAAGAGCATACATACAAGGAACTTTTAGATGATTTTGTGACTCATGATCAATTCATAGGCTCGAAAGAGCAAACCCTTAAATTAGAGAGATATTTTGGTAGAATCATATCTCTCAATTCAGCAACTAAAGTCTCAAATGATCTCACTTGAGACTAGCATCACCTCTTTCCTAGTTAGGAAGGAAAGAGAAACCCCTCCTATTCCTCTAGAGCTCACTAGGAAAGATACTTATCTTCATATTAAGCACAAAGGAGAGAGCTCTAGGGAAGCTCCCCTCATGAAAGACTTGAAGCCACCTACTTTTATGGGGGATGACCAAGACATGAACAAGCATGCAATCTACACTTTTTTACAAAAGTGGCATGATTTGCAGCAATTGAAGGGCACCCCACCAGAGTACCGTGTGCTAGAGGTGGGTCTCTCCCTTGGCCTGGATGCTTAGAAGTGGTGGATGAGTCTTAAGGAGGCGAACTCTATCCCTACTGACTAGACTCAGTTTGATGCTCTTTTTCTAAAAGAGCTTCTCCCTGAGAATGAGGAGGAGAGGAATCAGGATGAGTGGGATAGGATTACACAGAGATAGGCCTCTTATGGTCTACCTATCCCACTATAGAGAGATCATTTTGAAACTTGAAGGCTTAGATGATTTCCAGAAGACTAGAGTGTTTATTAGGGGCTTAGATAAAGCCATAAGGAGGGAAGTCAGAAGGAATGCACCTAAGACATTTGAGGAGGCGATCAAGTATGCACAAATTTATGAGGACCATAATCGTCCTCAATATACTCCTATGGAGACAGATCAGCGCCTCAATCCTCTTAGTACGACTAAATTCAAGAAGAAGTTTCCTTTTAGGAAAAACAAAGTTTCTATTAGAAAGCAAAGATCACAAGGGCTTAGGTTATCCACAGATCAATTTGAGAGGGCCAAAAGAGAGAACATGTGCTTTAGGTGCCTGTCTCCTAGCCATTCACAGTGGAATTGTCCACTCAAGAAGGGGGAAGAAAAGAAGAAGGGACCAGAGTCTAGTACGGTTCCCAAAAAGGGCAAAAAGGCGGTCCACCTAGTGCAGACCCTTCCTATTCACGGCAACTCTAACTGCAAGGGAGTAGAGGTGATGCACGAGGATATAGAGCACACCTGTTGTTTGACTCAGTCATTGTGGTTACCACAGTTTGGACTACATGACCTAGTCAAGTTGCATGGTAGTGTGTACGGGATCAGGGTGCAGGTCATGATAGATGACTCTGCCACTCATAACTTTATAAACTATGCTTTGGTCAAGAAATTAAAGATTCCCCAACAGCCTAATGCACATAATACATTGTATCTATGATGCAAGGCAAGATAAGAGGATATGGGATATGATGGTATCCAATTTGGAAGTCAAGATGCAGGACTATACAGATTATATGGACTTCCAAATTATGAATATGGAGAGGACTGACCTAGTGTTAGGAAGAGAGTGGCTATGGGGGTTGGGAGACACACTTAAACGTAGCTATCAAAACAACACACTTGAATTTGAAAAGAATGGAAGTAAAGTTTGTATTCAGGGAGAGAGAGATGTACCTAGTGCACCTCTCATTTCATCATTAGAGTTGTATAGTCTTTCTTATTCTCAGCATGTATAGGAGATGTTTTTATTGTATAGTCATGATATGGAGCATTGTACAGACAGCTCATCTGAAGTATATTTTCATGCTAGGAATGTAAATATGGACAGGACTTTCTACTATTCTTTTTTGCAAGAGTGTGTAGTTAAAAGTTTTAAGGATCTTATGTTTGAGTATAGAGATGTTTTTCCCACTGACTTACCTAGAGGGCTACCACCTGAGAGAGGGGACATTGACCATGCCATTGAGGTTGTTACTAACACTAACCCTATTTGTAGACCACCCTATAGGCTTAGTGTTTCTCAGCATGAGGAGGTTGAGAAGAAATTGCAAGATTATTTAGATAAGGGCTTCATTAAACCTAATAACTCACCTTGGGCATCGCCAATGCTCCTAGTTAAAAAGAAAGATGGCTCTATGAGATTATGTATAGACTATAGAGCACTTAATAAGGTAACTATCAAAAATAGATTTCCAATGCCTAGATTGGAAGATCTATTTGATCAGTTACATCAAGCTAGGTATTTTACCAAGCTTGATCTTAGATCAGGATATCATCAGATCACGATTAGGGCAGAGGATGTCCCTAAGACTGCATTTAGGACCAGATATGGGCACTATGAGTTTTTGGTGATGCCTTTTGGTCTCACCAATGCTCCTGCCACTTTCATGAAACTCATGAATAGTGTTTTACAGCCTTATCTAGGACACTTTGTAGTAGACTTTTTGGATGACATTCTAATCTATAGTACATCAGAAGAGGAGCACTTGAAACACTTGAGGAAGGTATTTCAAGTGCTAAGGGAAAATTCACTCTTTGCTAAGGAATCAAAGTGTGAATTTTTTAAGATGGAGGTTAGATACCTTGGGCATATAGTCTCCTAGGATGGAATCCAGATGGGACTTGAAAAAGTAAGGGCTATTATGGAATGGCCACATCCAAGGAACCTGGAAGAGCTGCAGATCTTCCTAGGTTTATCAGGTCTGTATCGAAGATTCATCAAGAATTATGCCAAAATTGTTGTCTCGATGATGGAACAGCTTAAAGGGAAAGGGAAAGCCTTTCATTGGGGAGACGAACAAAAGCAAAGTATGGAGAAATTGAAAGTAGCAATTGCTACAGCTTCACTTTTACATATAGAAGATCCCAACAAACCATTTGTGGTTGAGACTGATGCGAGTGATTTTTCTATAGAAGCAGTTTTAGTACAGGATGGTCGACCAGTAGCTTTTGAGAGTAAGAAACTAGAACCAGCTCAAAGGAATTAATCCGTTTATGAGAAGGAGTTGTATGCAATTGTCCATGCTTTGAAGAAGTGGCATCATTATTTATATGGTGCCAAAGTTACGATAGTGTTTGATCAAGAGAGCATTAAGTGGCTCTCTAATCAAACAGACCTTAAAGGTCGTAAGGCCCGATGGGCACAGATATTATGAGCTTAGGTATAGGAAGGGAAAGTTTAATGTAGTGGCTGATTCACTTAGCCGCATGCCTATGCTCAATGGACTCAGTTTTACTCATATCACTAGTGAGCTACTTGAGTCCCTTAGAGCAAAATGGAGGTTTGATCTTACATATTTCAAGATTTGGGAAGCCATAGAGAATGGGGATCCTGATATAACGGTTTCCAGTGAGGATGGTGTATCGATGGGTACTCAAGAAGGATTCAAGTGGAAGAACTACAGTGTCCATGATGGATATCTGTTATATAAAGGTAAGATGTGTGTTCCTAGAGATGTTGAGATGAGATGTCATATTTTGTATGAGTTTCATGACACACCTAGTGCGGGACACCCAGGAGTTAACAAGACTTATGATCTTCTTAAGAGGTAGTTTTATTGGCCTGGACTTCATAAGGACGTCCTAGAGTATGTGCTTAAGTGCAATAAATGCCAGGTCAACAAAGCTGAGAGATTGAGGATTGAGGACTACTCCACCCATTTGATATTCCTAATGGGAAGTGGGAGAGTATCTCCATGGACTTTATAGTCGGATTACCTAAGACACAGAGAGGGTTAACCAAAATGGGATAGGTTAGTCGGATAGGTTAACCAAAATGGCTAGGTGTATTCCAACACGTACTACAATGAAGACACCAGAGTTGGCTAGACTTTTTGTGGAGAACCTATACCAGTTATATGGTCTTCCTTTAGACATAGTTTCTGATTAGGATAGGAAGTTTACTAGCCACTTTTGGAGAGTAGTGTTCAAAAGGTTGGATACGAAACTTAGCATTACGGCTGAGCATCCACAATCAGATGGGAAAACAGAGAGGGTTAACCAAATTCTAGAGGATATGCTTTGAGCATATGTGAATGAAAGGCAAACTAATTGGGAAGAGTACTTACCTATAGTAGAGTTTGCATATAATAGTGCCAAGCACTCTTCCACTGGACATAGTCCATTTATGCTTATGTATAGGTTTCATCCAAGAGCTCCTTATGCAGTAGGCTTGTAGAATGAAAAGGTTCAAGCTGCAAAGGACTTCTTGGAAGAGATGAAAGATATGGTTAGACTTGCTAAGGATAGCATTAGGAGAGCTCAAGATAGAGCTAGAGCCTATGCTGACCCTCAAAGGAGAGATATTAACTTTGAGGTAGGAGAGCAGGTCTATCTTAGAGTTCCATCTAGGTCTAAAACTATGAAGACGGGACCTTGCCCAAAGTTATCTCCTAGGTATTGTAGACCTTTCCAAATACTTAAGAGAATAGGAAAGATGGCTTACCAGCTCCAACTTCCAGAGAATAGTCAAATCCATCCAATTTTTCATGTTAGCCGGATTAGGAAAAGGTTGGGTGAATCTGACAACCTCATTCCAGATAGTGAGGTAGTTGAGCCTATTTCTATTCAATCTACTCCACATGAGCTGATACCATACTATGCACTCGAGAGAAATGGACGAGAAGTCACTTGTATAAAGAGTATCTAGTAAAATGGAAAGATAGTTCAGAAGATAGTGCTACATGGGAGCGGGTTAGCACCCTTCAGAGACGGTTTCCCAATTTTAGATTACCTTCCCAAGGGTTTTCTTAAGGGGAAAGATATGGGGAAACAACACAAGAATACGACCATGTATTGTCATACATGGGGATATAGTGGGAAGTAGTCATTCTATTAATTTTCTCTCTTAACTAGACCTTCCAATCACATTTTTGAGGAAAAAAATGGACTTAAGGGGAAGGAAATGTCAGGTGGAGAATCACTAGAGAAGAGATGGTGTGAACCATCCCTTAGATTCAATAACAAGGGCATACACATGAGTGCCAAGTGGCAATCATGTGAGATGCCACTTAGAGTTTCTATGAAGAGAGAAATTGAAGAAGGCTACGCGGCTGGGCAGTAGATCAGACTTCGATTCCCGTGTCAATCTTGGCATGCATGTTCCTCTCAGAGTGGGAGTTTTCTCGAGTTATGTGCCAAGCTTCTCCCCAAAAAAGTGAGGGGAATCATCAGGAGTGTACAACAGCCATGATGTTGTTTTCGTGAAAGAGACATGTACTAAGGAGACATTTGTTAGCTCCAAAGACATGTATGATGCTTTGCTATTTCTTTTTACAGGTGGATAGTCTAGTGCTGGTCCTAATGAGGCAACTTCTTAGCCTTTGTTGGTTTCAAATCACGATGCAGATCATTCCATTTTTTATGCAAATTTACATGATGCACTTGTTGATGAGAGAGCTGATATTAACGAGGCAAAAAATATGCCAAAATGATTGGTGCATACTATACATGATAGCAAATTAAATGCATCTCTGTCATATTGTAGTATTCAAGCTCTCATAGTGCCTCTTTTGCATCAAATTACTATGCTATGGCTGCCTCTAGTCTCTATGATGATGTTGAACCTATTTCGTTTGATGAAACACAAAACTCTAAACATTGGATGGTTGCATTGCAATCTGAATATGATGCTATCATGAAAAATGGTACCTAGTCTTTATGTGACTTTCCTCTTGGAAAGAAGGCCATTGACACTAAGTGGGTATACAAGCTGAAGCATAAACGTGATGGAACAGTTGGCAAGTATAAGGCTAGGCTTGTTGCAAAGGGTTATGCGCATGAAAGAGGCATTGATTTTGATGAAACCTTTGCACCTACTTGCCGAATGACTACTATTCGTAGCATCTGTGCACTTGCAGCTCATCATGGTTGGAATGTACATCAGTTGGAGATTAAAACAACATTTTTGAATGGTGAATTGCATGAAGAAGTGTATGTTTTTCATCCCTGTGGCTTTGTGTAGAAAGGGCATGAAAACCAAGTGTGCAAGTTAAAGATGACATTATATGGTTTAAATCAAGCACCACATGCTTGGTATGAAAATATACATGCCTATCAAATTGCACATGGTTTTGAGAATATTCCAACTAAAAACACCTTATATGTTAAGCGTGCTAATGATGTGCTTTTGATCATTGTTGTTTATGTTGATGACATCTTGATCATTGTTCCTCATAAGAAGCATATTGTTGATTTCAAGCTGATTTGCATGCCTCATTTGAGATGTCTCATTTGAGGCATTTGCATCATTACTTGGGCATTCAGTTTATGCACGTTGATGGCATAATAACTTTGTGTCAAATGAAATATATTGACACATTATTGCAGTGTTTTGGGCTTGGAGATTGTACACCTATTGTCAGTCCTATGGAGATAGGTTTACGGTTGAGTCTTCATGATGTTGGAGATGCATTTGATGTTGTTCTCTATCAGCAGGTTGTTGGATGCTTGATTTACGTATGCATTACTTGGCCAAATTATCAGTTTTCCATCTCACAGGTGAGCATGTTTATGCATTGCCTAGGTGTCAAGCATTGGTAGGCGGTTAAGCGCATCTTTCGCTACTTGAGTAACCCCCCCCCCCCCCCCCGTGTTTCTCCAAGGCTTACAACTAAGGAGGCGACCAAGGCATAGACCTTGGCATACCTTGTCATCCGAGTCACCGAAGTCATCGTTGGTTCCATTGGTGCCGTTGGCTATGCGCGAGGGAGGACCTCAACGATCAAGGAAGATAGAGGTTCCTCGTACTTCTCAGGAGGTCACCCATCCTAGTACTATCCCCCCCAGAGCTTGCTTAACCATGGCAATCTCTTGCCACTAAGCTACACTCTTGTGGTGTCTGAAGAAGTGGAAAGACTAAGGTTGACATTACCTTGAACATGTTTTGGTCCCTCAAAGCTTCATTCTTTGCTTTCAGAGCCTATTTTTGAAGCATTTTTGGGTTGTCTTTTGGAGCCATTTTGGAGTACTTTTGCACATAGTTCTCTTCACACAGGTCCAAGAACATCAAGAAGAGTGTTCTTTGTACTTCTCCGAGAATAAATATCAACCTCTGGGGATGTGTTTTCAGCCACACTCATAACACTACAGGTTTCTCGAAAGGTTTTAAGTTTTGGTGGGAGCAGCTGCTGCAAATTTATGCAGGTTTTTTTTAGCTTAAAATGTCAGAGTTGACAGACACTTGCAGGTGTTGTTGGCTAGTTTTTTGGTTGTGCATTCAGCCTCTTAGTGTCATTTTACTACATATATTGAGCACATACACACCATGTACGCTTTTGTGGATATCGCTTATGTACGTCCATGTGGTCATTGATATAGCGGTTACGTTTTTGCATAAAGCATTTTACATTTGATAAAGAGGGTCGTGGTGAGGTTTTCTTAACTATGAGACACCCAAATGTCAGGATCTCTTCGGTGATGCAGGTGGAAGACTTACCCAGCCTCACCATAGGAGATGTATGATAGTTGTTCATAGGTGCTCAATAAGCCTAGTTGTCTTCTATTGGGTAACTGATTATATGTAGTGGAGTCAGTGATTCACTATGCAGGAAAACATGTTAGTACTTGTAGTTTTATGATATTTTGACACTGATCATATGTTCATTTTGTAGAGGATACTTTGGGAAAATGTTTCCAGATTTTTGGTTTTGCCAACTATATAGTGGTCAATTTACTCCTTGATACACTTATTCATTGGTGTTTAGACTCATCTAGCTCGATTATCATTCTATCCAGTTCTCTACCATCATGGCATCAGAGGTCTTAGGCACATCTGGTGGATCAAGGTCTAGTGCCAGTGTTCTGAGAAGGAGCTATAACTTGCAAGGCAAAGACCATTTTGAGATCCGAAAATTTGATGGCACAAACTTTTCTCAATGGAAGAATCAGATTAAAGATGTGTTGATTCAAAGGAGGCAATGGAAGCGAGTAAATGGGATTTCAAGAAAGCCTGCTAACATGGATGAAGATGATTGGGATGAGTTAGATGAAATGGCCAAGTCTACCATTCGCTTGTACATGGCAGATAATGTTTACTTTATAGTACTAGACTATGAAAGTGCAGAGGAGCTTTGGAAGAAGTTATGCAATACATATGAAAAAGAGACAGGATCAAATAAAGTGTATCTGATGAGAAAATTATATGACCTTCGCACGAAGGACACATATAGTGTTGCTGCTCATCTAAATGAGTTTGATTCTATATTCTCCTAGTTACAGGCTTAGAAAATGGATATGGATAATGAGATTAAAGCAGTATTGCTATTATGCACCCTGCCATCATCATGGGATACGTTCTGCACAACTATTAGCAATAGTGCACCTGGTGGTAAACTCATCTATGATGACATATGTGGAGCACTCTTGAGTGAGGAGATTTGTAGAAAATCTATGGTTGGCACTCAGAGTGTAGATGCATATAATGTTCGTGATTCTTACCAAGGAAAGAATCAGCAACATGGCAAGAGCAAGAACAAGGAAAAGAATGGTCAAGGGAATAAGAGTAGAAGTAAATCAAGGAAGAGGGATATGGAATGCCATTATTGTCATAAGAAAGGACATAATGTTGATGGGCATGTTAAACAATTACCTGCATCATCTACTTTGACTGTGAAGATTGAAGAAATTAATGCTATTTCTAATGATATTGATGTGTTGACACTTGATAGTAATGTGCCAACTGAGGCACTTATGGTTGAATCTCTTTCCCACATCTGGCTGCTAGATTCTGGTGCTTCTTTCCATGTGACACCACACAAAGAATGGGTCTCTAATTATGCAGCAAAGTCTCTTGGTACCATGAGACTTGGTGACTCTTACGAGTGTGACGTTGTGGGGATTGGAGATGTGGTTGTGGAGTTCATTGATGGTTCAAAATTTACTATGCATAATGTACGCCATGTACCTCAGTTATCATGCAGTTTGATGTCAATTGGTCAACTTGATGACCTTGGTTATAAGGTATTCTTCTATGCTCAGTCCTTTTGTATATCAAAGGGCAATATGGTTATTGCAAAAGGAAGAAAAGTTGGCTCACTTTATCCTTTATTTGTATCAGAGAAAGAACACTTGTTAGCTGTTACTAAACAGCCTATGGCTTGTATTTGGCATGGTCATTTGGGCCATATATCTCGTAGTGGAATGGAAAATCTTTCTCGTTCTGGCTACTTACTTGTGTTATCTTTCTATGATTTTTCATTTTGCGAGCATTATCAATATGGAAAGGAAACAAGAAATGTGCATAGAATGCACATTGACTCTTCAATTCAGCCTTTAGATCTCGTCCATACAGATGTGTGTGGTCCTATGCCCACTAGGTCCTTAGGTGGTTCTTTTTACTTTGTCACTTTCATAGATGATGCTAATAGAAAAGTCTAGGTATATCATATCAAATCGAAGGATGAGGTATTACCTACTTTCAAAAAATGGCTTGCTTCAGTTCAGACTGAAAAGGAACTAAGCTTAAGGCTTTACGTTCAGATAATGGGGGTGAGTATAGCTCACATGAATTCAGCCTTTTCTATCAATCTAGAGGGATTCGTAGAGAGTTTATAGCTCCCTATACCCCAATACAAAATGGTGTATCTGAAAGGATGAATAGAACTATTCAAGATAGAGTAGTTTCTATGTTACATCATGCAAACCTCGCACAAGGCTTTTGGGCAGAAGCTATATTGATTCTAGTTCATGTGATTAAAAATTCACCTAGTACTGCCAAAGGTCTCAAAGTGGCACAAGAGTTATGGACAGGGAAGCCACCATATTATGATCATCTTCAAGTTTTTGGGTGTGAAGCATATGTTCATATACCCAAGAATCTTAGACAAAAGTTGGACCATAAGTCAAAGAAATGCATTTTTCTTGGATATGGTCGAGAAGGACAATTTGGATATTGCTTATGGGATCCTGAAACATGATCAGTGATCAGAAGTAGTGACGTCATTTCCAATGAGTCTAAGATGCATAAACAACCCATTAAGGAGGTTGAAGTGAGAAGAGTGGGGTTTGAGGATAGTTAGCATGCATAAAGATGTTGCACATAGAGATATTCAAGAGAATGTCCATTGAGATCAATCTGCACATATTCTTGTTCAGCAACCATTGAGACATTCTGCATGTGTCTCACATCCACCTGATAGATATGTTCCAGGTTTAGATTTTGTTATGCTAATAGATGTCGGTGAGCCTTCTTGCTACAAAGAGGCTATGCAGACAGAGGATCATGTCAAGTGGGAGCGTGCCATGAAGATTGAATTGGATTCTATTCACAAGAATGGTACTTGGGATTTAGTACCTTTGCCAAAGGGAAAGAAAGCTTTACCATGTAAATGGGTATATAAGCTAAAATTCACATCAGATAGTGCTTCTCCAAAGTATAAATCATGACTTGTTGCAAAGGGTTTTAAGCAACAACATGGTGTTGATTTCGAGGCAATCTTCTCTCCAGTGGTCAAGATGACTACCCTGCGCATGTTGCTTGGATTTGTTGCAATGGAGGACTTAATGCTAGCCCAAATGGATGTGAAAAATGCTTTCTTGCATGGAGATCTTATAGATGAGATCTATATGGAACAACTAGAGGGTTATGTAGTTCCTAGCAAGGAAAGTCTAGTTTGTAAGCTCAAGAAGATCTTGTATGGACTCAAACAGTCCCCTATACAATGGTACCAAAAGTTTTATGCTTTTATGAAGTCTCATGGCTATTCTCGAAGCAATGAGGATCATTGTCTCTACACAAAGAGATGCTTGCATGGAAGCTTGATATGTTTAATACTTTATGTCGATGATATGTTGATTGTTGGGAAGTCCTCTTATGACTTGTCAATTCTCAAAAAGAATTTGAGTCAAACATTTGATATGAAGGATTTGGGGGATGCCAAACATATTCTTGGCATGCACATTACTCGTGATAGGAGTAAAAGATGCATATACTTGTCTCAAAGTGAGTACATATCCAAAGTACTTCACAGATTCAATATGCAGGGTGGAAAGGCATTGAATACACCTTTACCCACATATGTGAAATTGAGCAAGGATGATTTCCCCAAATCAAATGAGGAAAAGGAATTCATGACCAAAATTCCCTATCAGTCTACTATTGGTAATCTCATGTATGCTATGGTAGCTAGGAGACCAGACATTGCATTTGCAGTGGGAGTTGTGAGCAGATATATTTCTAATCCTGGCAAGAAACATTGGGAAGTGGGCAAGATGATTTTGAGATATCTGAGTGGCACTAATGACAAGTGTCTATGCTTAGGTAGAGGGAAATCATCCATTATTGGTTACACAGATTCTGACTATGATGGTTGTGTAGACAATTGTAAGTCTACATCAGGGTACATTTTTTATTTTTCTGGAGGTGCTATCTCTTGGAGATCTCGTCTTCAAGAATGTACATCTATTTCCACCATAGAAGTAGAGTATGTTGCAACAAGTGAGGCATGTAAGGAAGCATTGTGGCTTTCTCGTCTTGCTTGTGATATGGGTTTACCTCATCATGTACCTTGTTTTCTCATTGACAGTAGGAGTGCCATTGCTTTGGCTAAGAATCCGGTATATCATGCAAAGACCAAGCACATTGAGGTGAGGTATCACTTCATAAGAGATTTCTTAGCCACTGAGTGCATTATTCTTGAGAAGGTTCACACTCGAGATAATGTTGCAGATGCTTTGACTAAAGCTCTACCACATGATAGCTTTCGACACTGTTGTCACTTGATGGGGGTTACTTGATTCATGATCTTACACAGTCACTTGTATAGTGTGTTACATGCCCATCATGTGGGAGGTATAGTTTGTATACTTACACTCAGGTATTCTTTATCATAATTTATTTTTTCTCCCATGATTACTTTGGCCATATTGGCCTTTAGTGGGAGATTGTTACCGTTAGTGTCCATATGAAAGGCCAAATGGCCATCAGACACTTCTTTGTATGTTCTTTAATAAAACATATAGTGGCCTGGTCAGTCATAGACTAAAGTTCAACCGCATTTGTAAGACCTAAGAAGTCTGTCTTTGTGCTCCCTATGTACTATGTTTTCTGTGTATTCTGTAGTCTCTATGTAGAGTGCCATGTGCGGCCTTAGGAGGCATGTTTTCTACTCTGAGGATATCATCATGGAGCTCTCGGTAAGGAAAGTGCACTGTGGTGCATTGCCATAAAAAAAAACCCTTCATATCCCTAATAGGTTACTTATCTTTGTACATTCTAGTGGTAATACATTCAGTATTGTGTGTTGTGCTCCAAGATTCTTCTTCTTCCTTGCGTTGCTCGCGTGCTTCCATAGACATCTAATTCAAACAATATTCTCATCATCTTCATCATCATTGAAGATTTTGAATTCTGGATCTATAAGAGTGCCCATCTCTCCATTTTTGATAGGTGTCATTGGTTTTGGACACTGATGTGTTTCAATCTTTCCGTTAAAATGTATTTCTTATCTTTTGCATCTTAATGGATGATAATGATGAAAGAACCATTGATGTCAAAGATAAATATTTTTATTGAGATTCTTATTATAAATTGATCTTAACCAATCACCACAATAAGGAAAAGCCTTATATCCCTTAGTAGATATTCTTGCATCATGAAAACCATAAAAATATAATTAGATTGACTCACATACAATGTTATATATATTAAATTAAAAAATTGCATCATTACTTGAACAAACACCATATTTTGGAAAATTGTGTACACTCCAAGCCACAGCTCCATGAACCATAATGTGTCTTTGATTAATGCTTTTTGATACATCAATGACATTAATACCTCTCCGTAACTCTTGGAGATTATCAATGAGAGGAACAAGATATATTTTCATGTCTTTAACTTGTCGTTTTGCCAAGATTAAAAGTGAAAGCATTAAATGTTCATTTTTAATGCTAAGGTATGGCAAGAGATTGTAGTTGATGACTACCATTGGCCATGGCCATGTTAACCATTTACTAGATTTCATATAAAATAGATTAACCCCATCTAATGCAACTTCTAACTTTAGATTTGTGGCTCTTGTGCAAAATGAGACCATCTAGAATCAATATGTTCAAAAGTTGCAATATCTGCTAGAATTCTCATTACTCCATCAATACTTTTATGATCAAATCCCCATGTCAAAATCTTTGATAATTCAAGGCCTTGAAATATATGTTTATTTCATGCAGCAATGGAAAATGTCTCAATACCCTCTTTGGGATTTTACCCTCTTCTTCCTTATATTAAGGAGATTGATATTTTGGACATGTCAAAGAGTCTGCATATTCACCTCTATATAAAAGACAATTTTTAGGGCATGCATGTATACACTGATAATCTATATCAAGATTTT
Source organism: Ceratopteris richardii (assembly GCA_020310875.1). Classification (NCBI taxonomy): domain Eukaryota; kingdom Viridiplantae; phylum Streptophyta; class Polypodiopsida; order Polypodiales; family Pteridaceae; genus Ceratopteris; species Ceratopteris richardii. Next base: position 51,378,185 of record CM035407.1, on the reverse strand, counting down.
TTATTATCTTCTTCATTTCATCATGTGATGTATGAAGAGTATTCTTACTTGGTAAAAACTTGTCAAATAGTAACCTATAACTTCATGAAAAAAGGTAATATGAATGAAAAGAAAGAAATAAATAAATAAATAGATAGAAAATTAAAAATTATACCTTAATAGTGTTGAAATAGATATATTACTCCATCCAAAACAATTGTGAAGATTGAGAATAATTAAGCTTGCACTTAGTCATTTCAAGCGACTTCCTTCATATATATGCTTTAGACATTCTTATTGAAGATATTTCTCATTTTTAGAAATATCAATGTTTTTGCTAACATTTTGATACCGATTCCCAATAAAATTTGCAATGCCATCATCTTCATCATTATCGCAAAAATCATGTACTTTATCTTATTTTGGATATAGTTCTTTCAATCTTGCATATTCGATAGGATCACTTTTGCGTAGCCTCCTCATGGAAGCTTTTGATAAATAAGTTCTTATTGGCAACTCTAAATGGTGTGGTGAAAGATCATCAATGTCATACATTGGAATCTATACGCATGAATAAAAAATATTAGTATTCCATAAATGAATGAAAAGTAAATGTTAAACATAAATTTAAATATGTAAGTTAATTTGAAAAGAGTTTCAATCAGTGAGAGTTTTCAATGCAACATAGGATAGGTGGATACAAAGTTTTCATTGCTCTCTAGGTAAAAGGTGCTCTTGGAGTTTTACATCATCCATAATTCACTAATAATTCATCACCAGCATGTAATGAAGTAATAGCATTGACAACTATGTATCATGCTACATTTCTACTCATGTATGGTGATTCACGACTATTTTCACGCTTCTCAAATGTGCAATTAGTCATTGAACTATTATATCCTTGACTATTGTTTATTAAACCTATATGCTTCCAAGTATCATTCTCTTGGAGTGCTTCTATTTCTTCATCCATAGCTTCCTTCCATTCTCCTTTGGTACTTGCTTCTTTTCATGAAGAAGGTTCTTCAAGTGATAAATCTTTATCCAGATAAATGGAATGCTTAGTAACTAATGAAGTATCATATCCATATCTGATTGGCTTCTTACTCTCCCTTTGTGATCTCCTTAGAGCTTTTTTGGATGATTCAGGTAAGTCTTCCAACCTCTTCATCTTGGCCTTGCCTTTTGATTTCCATGCTTTGAATTCTTCTAAGTTGATGGTGTCCTCATCATCTGATTTGATGTCTTCAATTTGAATTGGCTCTTCCTTGGTGAGACTTGGAAATGCCTCTTCCAAATCATATGGCAATTTGACTTTCTTGCATTCACTTTCAAACCAAGAATCATTCTCCTCAAACACAACATCTCTACTCACCATAAATCCTTTGTTGGATGGATTATAAAATTGATAACCTTTCTGATTTAAAGCATACCCTATGAAGATGCACTTCTCTACCTTAGGGTATATCTTACCTCTGATTTGAGATGGAACATGCACATAAGAAACACATCCAAATATTCTGCAATGGTCAAGTGATGGCCTCCTACCATGCCATGCTTCATATGGCATCATCCCATCAAGTGATTTGGATAACAACCTGTTAATAAGATAAGTGGTAGTAGAAACACTCTCTACCCACAAATGATTAAGTAACCTCTTTTCATTAAGCATTGATCTAGCTGTTTCCACAATCAACTCGTTTCTCCTCTCTGCTACCCCATTTTGTTTAGGGGTATACCTGGTAGTAATCTCCCTTTTGATACCTCTGTCCTGCAAAAATGCATCAAATTCATTGGAGAAGTACTCACCTCCTCCATCTGACCTTATCCTCTTTAGACTTCTTCTTGTTTGATTTTCCACAAGTGCAAGATACTTCTTGAACCAATTGAACACTTCATCTTTATGTTTCATAAAGTAAAAGATAGTCCACCTATTGAAACCATCAATGAATGAAACATAGTACCTTAAGCCTGACATTGAAGGATCCTTTCTTGGTCCCCACACATCTAGGTGGACAAGTTCCAAATAATCCTCATGCATGTAGCCTTTCTTTGTAAAGGGTAACCTGTGTGATTTACCAAATTGACATGCACCACATTTATAGATCATGTGTTGCTTGGATAAATTAGGTATACTAGGCACACATTGATCTCTACATATTTGCTTCAAGCTTCTCTCACCAATATGTCGTAATTTTTTATGCCAAATTTCTAACTCAGACAATGTTTGGTCCTTGTAATTGTAAAGTGCAATGTTTCTAGTGTCCTCAAGCTCAAATGTAAATAATCTACCTGTTTTTTCTCCCTTGTCAATTCTCTTGAATCCATGTCGGGGATCCTCCACAAAAGCTCCATATTTGTTGAAGCTAACCTGCAAACCCTTTTCCAATATCTGTCCAGCACTCATCAGATTCTTGGTGATAGTAGGTAGATAAAGAACCCTGCTTAACAGATTTCTATTCCCATCAGAAGTTTTGACCTTTCCTACCTTGACCATTGAATGATTGGTTTCCTCACCTATCTGCATTTGGTGCTTTCCCTTAGGCTCCTCAAAAGCAGAAAGAAGAGCTACATTGCCTGCTACATGGTTTGGACATCTTGAGTCAATATAGAAGAGGTGCTCATCATTCATAACTTGTTTTGAAATCATATTCATAATGAGAAGAGAATCCTCTTGATCCTCTGTATAATTGTTGAAGTCCTTTCTTGATTTGTATCCTCCTTAATAGTTGTTATTGTAATTATTGTTGTAGCCATGTTTGTGGCCTTGATTATGGTTGAATCTTCCTCTTGATTGTGAGTAGCCACCTCTTTGAAATCCTCTTCCTCTTTGATTCTTGAAGTTCCTATAGCACTCATCTATAGTGTGATTAGATAGTCCACATATATTGCATTGGGAAGAGTTGAAAGGTATCCCCCTACTTTGCTTACCTCCTCTTCCCCTTCCTCTTGAGTTCCTACCTCTCCCTGCATAGTTAGCTTGAGAAGTACTACCTTCATCTTCAACCTTTTTGCTCTTCCCTTTATCTTTAGACTTTCCTTTATCTATGTATAGGGCAGAAGAGTTGTTACCTCTTGATGGTTCTCCATTTTTGTTGATCTTGGATTCATGGCTAAAGAGTTTTCCCATGAGTGTGGTAAGATCTAGAATCTGCATGTCCATGTAAAGGTCCATAGCAGTTGTGAAAGCATCCCACTTATCATCTGCCTTGATGCCATTGATTATTTGTCTCACTATTTGCTCCTTTTAAATCTCCTCTCCTATGCTTTCCAATTGATCAGCCAGATCTTTGACTTTGGTCACATACTCTGAAACATTCTGCTTGGGTTGCTTCCTTTGAGTGGTAAACTCAATCCACAATTGATTTTTTCTAGCTCTTGTGTTGGAAGAAAAATATGAAGACAATGTATCCCAAGTCTCTTGAGAAGTTTTACAATTTCTAATGTGTGGAAGAAGGAAGTCAAAAATAGAGTTAAGTAGATATGACCTTGCTAAAGCATCTTTGGCACCCCATGAGTTGATTCTTTCAAGCTCCTCTCTTGTAGGGTGTCCTTTGCTTCTAAAAATGGGCATCTCCTCATCTCTTGATATGTATCCATAGAGTCTCCTTCCTTGTAGATATGTCTTCATCCTCAAGGACCATGTTGAATAGTTTTTCCTGTCCAATTTATCAATAAAATAAGGGAAACCATCTCCCATTTTACCTCAACTTGCTCTGATACCATAGTTGGAAGAGATGGATGGATACCTCAAGGAAGCGAGGTGGTAATACCAAAACATGCTTTGTACCTGCCCTATTTCACTATAGAGTTATGTAGTAGGCCCTTTTAGCTTGCAAATGACACCAAAAAAGTACCTATGTACTTTGGAGTTGATGCTTCAAACAATTAGATCAAAATAGATACCTTCACAAATAGCTAGTGATAAAAAACTTGCTATTTTGGTCTTGAAACCTATTGGATCTTTTGCTCAGTGCTCACAGTACAGTAGCAATTGATCAAAATCCTTTTGAGGGTATCTAATTAGCTTAGATAGCTAATTATTACAAGTGGAATCACTTAAAATGATAAACCATACACTGAGAAATCAATTTAGCAATTGGATGCTTACCCCCAATTTTTTAGGGATTTAGTAGGGAATGACCAAAGAGCAATTCGATGGTGATTTCTCCCAAATGGCTGAACCAAATTCCTTATTTTGATAGCATAACGTAGACTTTGAGCTGGTTCTAACAAGTTATAGATCATCCAAAATGGATATGAACTCAATCAAATATGGTCATGCAAAGTTCACTGTTCTGAGTAGTCATAGCATAGAATTGAAAAAAAATGATCAATGAAGTAAATCTATTATGACACATGATCTTACAAGATCAATGGCATTATGATGATGCCCAATGATAGGGAAATGAGTAGGCTATGATGTAAGCTACTCAAATCCAATAAATGATCAGTGGAAGAGCTCCAAGAAAAGGCCACACAACTGCGACCTTTACAAGCTCCTTTTATAAGGATTTTACCTCCAAGTTTGAATTTGAATTCAAAATTGGCTCTACCTAAAAGTGCTTCCTCCAAATTAGGAGTGATTGTACCACGTGAAATTTGTAACTCTTATCTCTCCAAAATCCACAAGAGTTTAATCTTTTAGAAGTGGTAAATGCTCAAAAGATTACAAGCTAGGATTCACATGATCCTTCAAATGTTTTCACATAATGCTTTCCCAAGTTATGCCAAATGTGAAGGCTTGTGTACTTGCACCAACAACACATACACATACATACACACATACATGCATACACATACACATACACATACACATACATATACTCCTAGACACATGCATACACACACATACATAACACACAAACATATACACACATACATACACTTACACATACATACACTTACACATACATACATAAACATACCCACACATATAGATACACACACATACATAATAAATACATGCACACATACACATACACACACATATAGATACACACACATACATAATAAATACATGCACACATACACATACACACACATACATCCACATATACATACATCCACACGTCACATATTTATAATTTTGTATGTGTATTTATATGTCAGAATGTGTGTTTGTCTATATGTGAGTATGTGTAAATGTGTAAATGTGTATATGTGAATGTGTATGTATGTAAATAATCAGATTATTAATATCGAGTACCTTTGTTTGCTACACAATGAGATTCTGATCAATCAGAGCGAACTCCACCACCATCTCCTAATCGTGCAAGGATGATACATACATACATGACTGATATATGTTTTTCTTATTGTTATATTATAATTAGATTTCGATCAATCAGAGGGTATTCCACCACCTCATATCCATGCAGGGATGTAAAAGGTTTATAAAAGTTTTAACCATTTTATCATAATCCATGAACATGCGTGTGGAGTCAACCAATGTGTATGTAGTGTGTGCTCAAACAATATATGTGAGCAATGAATAGTTATAGCTGAGCTAAATAGCTCAAAAGAAATCCAAGATCAACCTTATACAAGGCTCAACCTACTCTTGCAAAAAGTAGGTTGAGGATTGTGTAGCAAGAAGATATGCAGGTTGAAGCAGATCAAGTTCAAGAAAATATTAAGGTATAGAGGAAGTTCAACAAGAAGATTTCAATAGAGACTTCACATGTGTCCTCTGATCAGGATTCTGATGATTTTTACTATCAAGAGCATATTATATGTTGATGTAATTTTTGCTACGGCACATAAGGTAGGCCATGATTGGAATGCATTGAACATGAGGCATAGTATGGTAGTTTTGAGAATGCACCACCACCTGATGAACGTGATAGAGCTTGGGTATGTATTGATTCTATAAATTAATGTCATTATATTATTTAAAAATCATATACAAAATCAAATTATACTTAATATACAACAATATTTGTTCAATGATGATGATGATTATCCTTCTTATAATTCTTATATACCTCATACACATCACATACATTCCATTCATTAATTACAAGTAGAGGTTTCTTGAAATCCTTTACCTCCTAGTTTATAGACTGAAATGTCTGAAGATTATCCATTGCCAACTCATGATCATCCTCTAGTACAAACTGTTGATATATTTAGGTAGTGATGTGTGTGAACACACTAGGACTGTCGGGGCACTTTTTTCCCTCTTTAGGAGGTTTTTTCCCTCAGCTTGTATATACACCTATTTCCCTAATAGGTTACTTATCTTTGTACATTCTAGTGGTAATACATTTAGTATTGTGTGTTTTGCTCCAAGCTTCTTCTTCTTCCTTGTGCTCTTCGCATGCTTCCACAGATGTCTAACTCCAACAATTGGTATGAAAGCAAGTCTCCACTTCATCTAGGGCATTGTCCACACCCCTCCAGTGTCAATCTCAGAATCGCACAAAATTTGTTGAGCATATGCAGGGTGAATAAGAGCTCGTTTGGGCCTTCGAATGCACTACCATAGTGCTTGTGTATGCTATTTCGTCTTTTTGTGCCAAAGATATACACAAGTTTCAGTTCACTAGTATAAGCATCTCAAAGTCTCATAGAGGTTTAGCAAAAATCGTCAGGGTAATTATGTTCAACTTTTTCAGATAAGGTCATTTTTCTGCATCAAGGTATTTTAGTCAGTGGCCATGGCTGAAAGTAGTGATGTATTTCGTATTTTGGTGGTGAAGGATAAGTTGGATGATACAAATTACCCATTGTGGGTTTATATGATGTGTCATGTATTGGTCCCAAAAGGAATGTGGAACACTGTGCAAGATGTTGAAAAACATCCTATTACACCTACAAATACAGGTACTGAAGCTAATGCAGATGGTGTCAAAGATGATGATATTCTACAGATTCCTCTTTATGTTACCATTCTTGTTGCACCTACTGTAGAGCAAATTTGTTGGGATGGCAGAGATGCTCAAACACATGCATCAATAGCCCTTTTTGTCAAACATGCCATTATCCCTCACATTCAATCTTATAGAACAGGTAAAGATGCTTGGCATACACTTATCACATTGTACCAGGCTAGGAATGAGGCTCGTGTTGCTTACCTTCCAAAATAGTTTGAGAGTGAGCACATGAATGAAGGTGATTCTATGGATAGTTTTCTGACAAAGATCAAAGACTTGAAGGAACATTTGATTTCTACTAATGAAGGTATACCAGATAGCTCACTTGTGCAGACTGTTCTTAATGGTCCTCCTGATTTATATCAGAGTTTTGCTTCTACTCCTCGTTGGATGATGAAAGGTAGTCCAAATGCCTTGGCATTTGAGGAGTTAGTCTCTATTCTATTGCAAGAAGTGATTTTTAGGCTATGTCAGATCCAAAGCTTTGGCATGCATGCTTTGGTAATCTAAATTTTGCTAGTTTGCTACGTTTGCAGAAATCTAAAATGGTGTCCTCTTTGCCCAAACTTGAAGCACCCAATAAACATGAATGTGAAGGCTATATTTTGGGGAAAATGCAATGCTCCCCCTCCCCAAAAGATGGTTCAGTTTGAGCTACTCTAAAGTTGTAGCTTGTTCATAGTGATGTTTGTGGTCGTATGCAGAAACCTTCATTTGGGAACTATCTTTACTTCGTGACTTTCATCAATGATTTTTCTAGGCATGCATGGGTATATCCATTGAAGGTAAAGTCCGAATTGTTTATGTACTCAAGAAGTTTTTGTTTTTAGCTCAAAATATATCAACATGTAAAATGGGCACCCTCTGTTTTGATCCAAGGGGGGATATATGTCTTCTCAATTTAATGCATGTCTGGATGAACATGGGATAAAACATAAGTGTATAGTTCCATATACACCTCAATAGAATGGAGTTGTTGAAGGAAAGAACAGGTCACTCATGGACATGGCGAGGTGTATGGTCAAGAGTCACGCTTTACCACATAGTTTCTGGCTTGAGACTATCATGTGTGTAGCATATGTACTTAATAGGTGTCCCACTAAAGCATTGCAATCTATCACTCCATATGAAGCTTGGCATGGTCGTAAGCCATTTGTTGCTCACCTGTGTCTTTTTGGTTGTCTGGCATATGAATTAGTGCCTAAATAACATCGCACGAAATTGGATGATAAAGGAGCAAAAATTATTTTTATTGGGTACAGTTCTGAAAGCAAAAGCTATGGTCTGTATCATCCACATACTAAATGCATTTTGGTTAGTTGTGATGTTGTTGTTTTGTGGAAGATTCTATTTAGCCTTTACTTTCATGTATGAAGGAGACATTTGTTAGCTCCAAAGACATGTATGATACTTTGTTGCCTCTTTTTACAGGTGGGCAGTCTAGTGTTGTTCCTAATGAGGCAACATCTCAACCTTTACAAGTTTCATGTGATGATGCAAATCATTCCATTTCTAATGCAGATTTACATGATGCACTTATTGATGAGAGAATTGATATTGAGGAGGCAAAAGCTATGCCAAAATGGCTTGTGCAGACTTTGTGTGATAGCAAATTGGATACACCTCTATCATATAATGCCTTATTTTCATCAGAATGCTATGCTATGGCTACCTCTAGTCAGTGTGATGAGAATGAGCTTGTTTGGTTTGATGAAACACAAATGTCTAAAAATTGGATGGTTGCTATGCAATCAGAATATGATGTTACTAGGAAAAATGATACCTGGTCTTTGTGTGAATTGCCTCTTGGAAAAAAGGCCATTGGCACCAAGTGGGTATACAAGCTGAAGCATAAGCCTGATGGAACTGTTGACAAGTATAAGGCTAGGCTTGTTGCAAAGGGTTATGCTCAAGAAAGAGGCATTGATTTTGATGACAACTTTTCTCCTACTTATCAAATGACTATGGTTTGTAGCATATGTGCACTTGCATCTCATCATGGTTGGAATGTAAATTAGTTGGACATTAAAACTGCATTTTTGAATGGTGATTTTCATGAAGAGGTGTATGTTTTTTAGCCCCATGGCTTTGTGTAGAAAGGGCATGAAAACCAAGTGTGCAGGTTAAAGAAGGCATTTTATGGTTTGAAGCAAGCACCATGTGCTTGGTATGAAACGATACATGCCTATCTAATTGCACATGGTTTTGAGAATATTCCAACTCAAAGCACCTTATATGTTAAGCATGCTAATGATGTGCTTCTGATCATTGTGGTGTATGTTGATGACATGCTGCTCATTGGTCCTCATGAGAAGCATATTGCTGGTTTTTAGGTTGATCTGCAAGACTCATTTGAGATGTCTGATTGGGGGCATTTGCATCATTATTTGGGCATTCAACTTATGTATGTTGATGGCAGAATAGATTTGTGTCAAACAAAATATATTGACACATTGTTGCAACATTCTGGCTTTTTAATTGAGCCTTCATGATGCTGGAGATGCATTTGATGTTGTTCTCCATGAACAGGCTATTGGATGCTTGAATTAATTATGCATTACTCAGCTAGATATTTAGTTTGTTGTCTCATAGATGAGCAGGTTTATGCATTGCCTAAGTGTCAAGCATTGTCAAGTAGTTAAGCACATCTTTCGCTACTTCAGTGGTACTTGGATACTTGGATTGTTTTATCCCAAGGGGGGATCACTACCGCCATTTACATGATTTTATTCACTCTCACTAGGTTGGTTGTTATGACACTCATGTTTCCACTAGTGGTATTTGCTTCATGCTTGGTAGCTCATGTATATCTTGGTTGAGCAAGAAGCAACCTATTATGGTGACTTCCAGTTGTGAGGTTGAGTATAGGGTAGCTTTCACAGTGGCTATTAAGTGTGTGTGTGGCTCAAACACCTTATGGCTGATTTGGGTGTTGATCAAGCTTCTATCACCACCATCTTCACTAACACTTAGAGCACCTTGGTAGTTGTGAGGAAACCTATATTCCATGCTCCCCTAAAAAAATAGTGATTTCCATCACTAAAAACCATCGTAAATACCATTTTCTATTTTTGTAACTTCATTTTGTTCAAGCCGAGGAGTCCTCGAGCTTGACGAGTATTAGAAGTATCATCCTACCAATTTTCATAATTTTTAGACTTTGTTTCAAATAAGCCCTGGAACCTAATTTTTTACTAGACCGGACACTAGGTGTGGACAGGGCCAAAACTAGTCCAAAAACTATAAAAAGAGCTAGAGAGCTCATTTTTTAGGTTAGCTTGTTAGAGAATAGAGCTTTGTAAGAGAACTCTTTTGCAATAGAGGCTTTCCATTGTTCCTTGCTTTGATCTTGCCTTGTGTGCGTGTGTGTGTATGTGTGTGCATGCTTGTGTGCTTTTACTCACACACTTGTGCCTTCACTTGCTCGTGGTCTTCATACCGGTCCTCACGCCTCCGCGGATTGACAAGTAAAGGAGGTGGTGCTTACGCTTGAGCTATAGCATCAATGAAGGTAATTGGTTCTAGATGGATTTACAAAATTAAAAGGAACTCAGATGGATCCATAAACAGGTATAAAGCTAGACTTGTTGTTAAAGTTTTTGTACAAACCCAAGGAGTTGATTATGAAGAGACGTTTTGTTGTGGAAGGACTCCATAGCCTTCACACAACAGAACTAAAGACTAACTAGCAAGACCACACACTAGGAGAGAGATATGTGTTTCCACCCAACCAACCCCTCCAATATATAGCTCCAAGGCCAAGGGGGTAAGTCCTTCTCAAGAGGACATGTACCTTCCATCACATGTGTCCCTAAGGTGTTCACATGGTTTCCAAGCTTAGGAAATCATATGAAATTGTGAAGAGAGATGGTGGATGCAATCCAAAGATGAGTAGGTGCTACTACAACCACCTTCACACCAGCCAATTGAGACTTCAGAGTTGATTAGTAGACCCTTTGAGATTCCAAAATCCACCAAAATATCAGCCAAGTACTTTGGAACATGTATCCCAAAAGTTTAAGTCAAGACAGACTAGTTGCAAGATGACTAGCTCCCAAAACTTGCTATTTTTGGACATTCACCTGCTGGAAAAATTGAACAGTGCTCTCAACCTGGTAAGAATTAGATAAATTCCTTTTGGGCATAGCAAATGGACTTAGCAAGCTTCCCAATCCAAGTTAAAACACTTCAAATGATGGACTGAGCACTGAGAAGAAGATTCATCACTTTCTGGAACATGCCCACCATTCTCGGGGCTCTCCAGAGATAGACCAGTGAGTAGTAAAATGCAAATATCTCTAAAACTGTAAATCCAATGAGCATGAACATTTATATGCAGCACATAGACAGTACGAGCTATCCAAATCACGTTAAAACAGTGAAAAATGTTGAGTAGAACTTGCGATATGACATTCTAAAGTTACTGCTCTGAGTGAGTATAGCAGAGAACAAAACAGAGAAGTAGATGATGATAAGTGTATAGATTCACATATGATTACAACCACATTGGCAATGAATCTTTGCACAATGGGAGTAGAATGATAGAGCTATGGAGTAAGCTCTTCAATCTCTACAAAATGACATGAAGTGATCACGTACAAGGCTTGCTAATCGCCTCTTCCTTCTTGCTCTTTTTATAGCTATTCTTGGAGGGAGTTTTGAATTCGAATTCGAATGGCTACACCTAAAAGTGATCCCAAAAGTTAGGAGATATTCCCTCAGCTCAAAAATTTGTGGTTTTAGGTAGTTAGACCCACGAATTTTCTTTTACATCATGGATGCGGTAAGCCATCTTTTTCCTTTTTCCTTTTGCAATTACAAGAGATAAAAATGAACTCTTTTACAAGAGGTGTTCACATGACTACACATGTGACTTACAAATGAGGATAATATCAAGCATAGCAAGCATGCAGGCTTGGGTAAAATGCACCAACAGCTCCCCCTCAAGCCTAACATGCTTGGCCTCCAAATAAGTCTTCAATTGTCCTTGATTTCCTGCAAGCCAATCATCAACTTGAATCTACTTAACTTTGTACCATCAAGAGCCTTAGTCAACATGTCAGCATATTGCATATCTGTAGAGACATAGGATAGTTGAATATCCTTGCTCATTAGCTTCTCCCTTACATAATGGTAGTGGACTTCGATATGCTTGGTTCTAGCATGGTATACCGGATTAGTTGCTAGATGTAGTGAGCTTGTGTTGTCACCAAAAATGTGAGGTGTTGAAGAATGAAGTCCAAGATCCGTGTACAAAGACTTTAACCACATGATTTCTTGATTTGCATTAGCCAAACCTCTATATTCGGCTACGGTAGAAGATAATGCCACGGTTGGTTGCTTCTTTGATGACCAAGAAATGATTTTTGAACAACGATATATACCCGGATGTGCTTCTTCTATCATCTCTAGATCCGGCCCAATCTGCATTTGAGTAGACCTTTAGCTCAATATCTGAAGTATATGAATAGAACAAACCTTCATTCATGATCCCCTTTAGGTAATTGAGGACTCTCTTGGCCGCTTCCATATGTGCTCTTCTCGGCTTATGCATAAACTGACTCAATATGCTAACACTATAGCATATATCCACCCTTGTGAGTGTTGCATAGTTCAAACTTCCAACCAAGCTTTGATAGCTTGTGATGTCTTCAATTGGCTCTCCTTCATAAGCACTAAGCTTATGATTTTGCTCCATAGGTGTACCTGCACACTTGGCATTTTCCATCTTGAACTTGACGAGCATGTCATGGACATACTTCCTTTGTGTGATGTATATACCTAAATCTATGTAGATCAACTCCAATCCAAGAAAATAAGTGAGTGGTCCGAGGTCACTTATTTTAAACTCCTCCTTCATTTGAGTCTTTACCTGTTTGATTCCTTCAAGATCATTTCCTGTGATAATAATATCATCAACATACACACATAAATAGATCACTTCAGATCCATTCCTCTTTATGAACAAAGAGGTATCCGCCTTGCTAGCTTTGAATCCTTGGTCCTACAAATAAGTCACCAATCAAAATTCCAAGCTCTTGGAGCTTGCTTCAATCCATACAAAGCTTTCTTTAGTTTGCATACATAGTTAGGATAATGTGCATCCTCATATCCAAGAGGTTGTGCCATATACACTTCCTCAGAAATCCATCCATTCAAGAAAGCATTCTATACATCAAGTTGATAGAGATTCCAATTTCTAGATGCAACAAGACTAATGAGAACCCTAATTGTAGGCATTTTTGCAACAGGAGAGAAAGTCTCCTCATAATCAATACCATGGGTTTGAGCAAACCCTTTAGCAACTAACCTTGCTTTGTGTCTATTTATACTTCCATCTGGATTGCTCTTGATTTTGTATATCCATCGAGATCCAATTACCTTGATAGATGGCTTGTTAGGTACAAGCTCCCAAGTGTCATTCTCCTTCAAGGCTTCCATTTCTTCATCCATTGCATCTCTCCAAGCTTTCTTGCTTTGTGCTTCTTCAAATGTGGTAGGTTCTTCATTGGTTGAATCCTTTGCAATGTAGATTGAGTGCTTAGTGCCCAAAGAGGTATCATAACCAAACCTCTCTGGTTTCTTCTTCTCCCTTGAAGACTTTCTAAGTGGTTGATGTGAGCTCTCAGGTCCATATGTAGCATCCTGCATCTTTGCTTTACCTTTGTTCTTCCATAGCTTTAGTCTTTCCAAGTCTTCTAGGTCAATCTCCGAATCACTTTCTTCAATCTGCTTTGGCTCCTTTGGTTAAAGTGATGGAAAGCCTTCATCCAAGTCATAAGGCAGCTTCACTTTCCTGTCATCATCAAACCATGATTTGTTTTCATCAAAAATTACATCTCTACTCACAGAAAATCCTTTATTGGTTGGATTGTACAATCTATATCCTTTTTGGTTTTGATCATAATGAATGAATACACACTTCTCTGCCTTGGGATCCAATTTCCCTCTTACTTGAGAAGGAATGTGAGCATAGGCTAAGCATCCAAAGATTTTACAATGCTCTAGACTAGGTCTTCTTCCATTCCACACTTCATATGGAATGGTTCCATCTAGTGACTTAGATGGAAGTCTATTTATGAGATATGTGGCTGTAGACACAGCCTCTACCCATAGGTAGTTTGGCAATCCCTTTTCGTTGAGCATGGACCTTGTAGCTTCGACAATAGCTCTGTTCCTCCTCTCTGCTACACCATTGAGTTCGGGTGTATACCTTGTAGTGACTTCCCTTTTAATGCCTCTTTCATGCAAGAAGGCATCAAATTTAGAAGAGAAGTATTCTCGTCCACCATCTGATCTGAGTCTTTTCAAAGTCCCACCTGTTTGGTTTTCAACAAGAGCAATATACTTCTTAAAGCAATTAAACACTTCATCCTTGTTCTTCATGAAAACCAGAATGGTCCACCTACTACAATCATCTATGAAAGACACATAATATCTTGAGCCTGATATAGATGGCTCCTTACTTGGACCCCACACATCCGTGTGCACTAGATCCAAAGGATTTTGATACATATATCCTTTGTTATTGAAAGGTTGTCTATGAGCCTTGCCGAGTTGACAAGCTTCACACTTATAAATCATGTGTTGCCTTGTGATATTAGGCAAACCAAGTACACTTTGGTCCCTGCAAATTTGTTTGAGTGTCCTCTCACCAATGTGAGCAAGCCTTTTATGCCATATCTCCAACTCTGTTAGAGTTTGAGATCCATAGCTAAACAAAGCTATGTTCTTTGTATCTTCCACTTCAAAAGTGAAGAGCCTTTCTGTCTTTTCTCCTTTGGCAATCCTTCGAAAGCCTTGCCTTGGGTCTTCAACGTATGCTCCAAATCGGTTGAATCTAACCTGCAATCCTTTTTCAACAATCTGTCCAACACTTATTAAATTTTTGGTAATTGTAGGGACATACAAGACTTTGCTTAAGAGGTTCATATTCCCATCTGATGTCTTCACATTACCTATCTTCTCCACGGAGTGCTTTGTGTCATCTCCTGTCTGCACTTCATGCTTGTTATGAGGATCTTCCAATTCAGAAAGTAAAGCCACATTTCCTGCTACATGGTTTGAGCATCCCGAATCAATGTAAAATATGTGATCATCATCCTTACACTTCTTCACTGATAGATTCATAATCAATAATGAATCTTCTTGACTTTGGTCCTCTGCATAGTTATTGTAATCTCTTATTCCTCTATGGCCACTTTGATAGTTGTTGTTGTTGTTGTTGTAGTAGTTGTTGTTGTAGCCTCCATTGTACCTGCCTCTATTTGATCCATAGCCACCTCTATTGAATCCTCTTCCTCTTGAGTTCCTTGGATTCCTGAAACATTCTTCAGTAGTATGATTAGATAAGCCACATATACTGCAAGGTTGAGATGATTGGAATCTCCCCCTGCCTTGCTTTCCACCTCTGCCTCTTCCTCTAGCTCTTCCTCTACCTGCAAAGTTTGCTTGGAAAGAGCTACCTTCATCTTCATTCTTCCTATTCTTTGCCTTTTCCTTGACCTTAGCCTTATCAGAATATAAGGCAGAAGTTTGATTACCTCTTGAGGACTCACTACCTTTGCTAACCTTTTCTTCATGAGGGAAGAGTTGGCCCATGAGTGTGTTGAGGTCGGGTACATGCATATCCATGTATAAATCCATGGCTGTTGTGAATGACTCCCACTTGTCGTCTTCTTTGATTCCATTTATGATTTGTCTAATGATTTGCTCCTCTTCAATTACCTCTCCAATCCTTCCAAGTTGATCGAGAAATCTCCTTCATCTTTGTGACATAATCAATCACACTTTGTTTTGGGATTTTCTTCATTGTTGTGAACTCCATCCACAATTGGTTCTTCCTTGTTCGAGTGTTGGAAGAGAAGAAAGAAGCAAGTGCATTCCAGGTCTCTCTTGATCTCTTGCAGCCATGAGGTAAAAGAAAATCAGAGATTGAGTTTAGAATATAGGACCTTGCAAGTGCATCCTTCGAACACCAATTGAAAGTCCTTCCACTTCTTCATGTGATGGTTGCCCTTTGTTCCTAATGGTTGGCATTGCTTCATCTCCGGATATGAATCCATATAGATTCCTCCCTTCAAGGTAAGCCTCCATCCTTAGAGACCATGTCTGGTAGTTTTTTCGATCCAATTTGTCAATTGTTGATGGAAATCCATCTCCCATGTTGCTTGACTATGCTCTGATACCACTGTGAAGAGAGATGGTGGATGCAATCCAAAGATGAGTAGGTGCTGCTACAACCAGCTTCACACCAGCCAACTGAGACTTTCGAGTTGATTATTAGACTTTTTGAGCTTCCAAAATCCACCAAAATATCAGCCAAGTACTTTGGAACATGTATCCCAAAAGTTTAAGTCAAGACAGACTAGTTGCAAGATGACTAGCTCCCAAAACTTGCTATTTTTGGACATACACCTGCTAGAAAAATTGAACAGTGCTCTCAACCTGGTAGGAATTAGATAAATTCCTTTTGGGCATAGCATTGAGAAGAAGGTCATCAATTTCTGGAACATGCCCACCATTCTCGGGGCTCTGAAGAGATAGACCAGTGAGTAGTAAAATGCAGTTATCTCCAAAGCTGTAAATCCAATGAGCATGAAAATATATAGCAGCAAGTAGATAGTACGAGCGATGCAACGCACGTTAAAACACTGAAAAATGTTGAGTAGAACTTGAGATATGACCTTCTGACGTTACTGCTCTAAGTGAGTATAACAGAGAACAAAACAAAGAAGTAGATGATGATAAATGTATAGATTCACATATGATTACAACCACATTGGCAATGAATCTTTGCACAATGGGAGTAGAATGATAGAGCTATGGAGTAAGCTCTTCAATCTCTACAAAATGACATGAAGTGGTCACGTACAAGGCTTGCTAATCGCCTCTTCCTTCTTGCTCTTTTTATAGCTATTCTTGGAGGGAGTTTTGAATTCGAATTCGAATGGCTCCACCTAAAAGTGATCCCAAAAGTTAGGAGATATTCCCTCAGCTCAAAAATTCATGGTTTTAGGTAGTTAGACCCACAAATTTGCTTTTACATCATGGATGAGGTAAGCCATCTTTTTCCTTTTTCAATTACAAGAGATAAAAATGAACTCTTTTATAGGAGGTGTTCACATGACTACACATGTGACTTACAAATGAGGATAATATCAAGCATATCAATCATGTAGGCTTGGGTAAAATGCACCAACAAAAACCACATGGCTTCTAAAAGAAGACTCTCCAAGCTCTCACGTACAAACCAAGTGGCTAGGAGAAGATTCCAATCAAGCCTAAGGTACTGAACCTTAGAGAATTAGCCCTAAGGTTTAAGACCCATCTAAAAGGGGTAAATAAACCATAAATCCAAAGGGTTTCACACCTAGAAACCCAAGGGTTCTACCCTTTAGACCCATGTAATTATACAACATTCCTCCCCCCTTAAAAGAATTTTCGTCCTCGGAAATGAGTGGAGATATATACCTTGGGGTATTCCCCCGTGCTCCATGATCAATCTCAAGCATCATGGCTTTCATCTCTCTAAGTTCGCCTCTTAATTCAGAAGGGGAGTTCTACCCCAACTGAATCTTAAAAGAGAAGAATCCATGTGTAGTCTACCCTTGCTGTAATCATTCAAAGTTCCATCTAGTTTGCATGCGAAAAAGAACTGAGTCAAATGCAAAGTATGGAAAGAATGAAAAGGTTGAAAGAGAACAACCTTGCATATTTCCTTGTTTAAGCCATGTGCCATCTGGCTTTCCATAGCTCAATCATGTGAATTAGGTGGATACAAAGTGACTTCATCTAAATTACTACCTTGGTCCTTTGCTTTGCACCACTTGTGCACGGACCTAGCAAAATAGATGAATGCTACTTAAGGTTTCCTTATCAGATTCATCTCTCAAGTTAGAATCCAACTTGTTCTAAAAGGAAGATGAATCTTACATAATCTCTGCCCAAGTCACTCTCTTTTAGTGAAATGGGTGGATTTTCTTGTTTGCAATTCGCCTCTAAATAGAGGGGAATTTCATTATATAATCCCTACTTAACCAATAGAATGGTAAACGTGGATTATCTAGTTTTTACAAGGATATAACATCCTCTTTATCTTCAGAGAGAATTTTGAATATCTTACCAAAAGTGGATTCAATGTTCTTTCAAAACTTTACGTAGTTTTGAGAATCCATTTTAAGGGACTATAATCCATAGGGATTAATCCAACTATTGAAGACTCCAATCGATTGAAACCTACTTTACTTGTTCTTCCAAAAAGATTAAGATCTTTATAACTAAGTCCCAAGATGGGAACTCATAGTGTAAAAGATCATGTTATCTTTAAGGTCATAAGTAGAAATAGATTATTCCAATCATTTCTTCACTGCTTAATGCTTACGGATCTTTAGTTGGATCTCAAACCTTAAAGGTCTTCTTGATCCTTCCAGAGCTCTCTCTCTTATAATCTAGATCTATTAAAGATGTCCTATGTTGACATCTTAATTAGATCTTTCTGATTCTTTAGTTAACTTGAATTATCAAGGATCCAAAGATGATCTTTCTGAGCTTTCTTTCAAGCTTGACTTAAGGTCATCTTTATGTTTTTTGAATTTCAAGTTATGCTTTTGGATGAAGCTTTTAAAGCTTCATCCTTTGGAGTTTACCTTCAAACTCAAAGAAGTTAATCCTCTCTTTATTTCTAACTCTCAATGAGAGATAGATCAGATCCTTTTGCATCTTGTTAGAATAATTATTCACCTCTTTCAGAGGATAATTCAAGAAGATGTCTATTCCTAGAGATTATCTTCGTGACGTATTCCATTGGATCATGAGTCCCTTTTTCTTCTGGCCATCAAGAAAAAGTACTCAATGGGAATTAGTACCCACTATCCCATACCAGTGGGTTCTTCATCCGATCCACATAACTATGTCTCTATATCTTTTCACCTTCTTTGTCCTTTTAAATGCCATTTATACTATGGTACCAAATTATAAGAGCAAGGACTAAGGTGCTTAGATACACCACTACTAATCTTACTTAAATATTTGGTTAACCATTTAATGTGGTGTGACTTATCTTATCAAAATTTAAGTTTGATTTGATCTTTACCCTACTTGGGTCTTTTGGCTTTCTTCTCTTCTTTTGCCAAAATAAGAGATAAGACTAGGTCTTTCTCCAATAGATCCCTTCATGTTCAATGCTTTACCCATCGGTTTTACTTGGGGATCTAGCTATTATGCTTCATACAAGAAGTCATATTCCTTAGATCTATATTACTGGAATCCATAACGTATGTTATGTTATCCCATGAAGCATCAAGATACTTTTAGGATTATGCTTTATCACTCATCCAACTTCTTTTCCTAACCCACTTAGGATTAGTAAAATCCTTATAATATGTGAAAGTGTTCTCTTGCATTGAGGTTCTTAGAGAATTCCCAAACCTTGAGAACTTTATCTAGGTTGAAAGGTGTAACGAAAGAAGTATGAAGCACTAGCATACAAGAAAGTACTTCAACTTTATCTATTTCTTGCATATCTTTTACCTTGTAGTACCTTATTTGGTCTTTCAAGGCATAAGATACAAGTTCTTGGGGACTTTTCTCCCCTTCTTAAGAGTTTTCATCCTCGAAAACTGCCTGAGGGTATATTGAAAATCATGTTCCTTTAATAGAATTCGAAAGAGTTTATTTTCAATTTTTAATTGTTCCACCTGGTTAAAAGAACTATTCAGAGCTTTTTTGCTTTCTCTTCTCCAAGAAAAACAAATGTCCCAAGGTTCAAGTTTTGAATTAGCTCTAAATTCGATGTCCCATACCACCGAATCAACTTCAATGATTATGTAAGTCTAGATGTCCCATACCATCCGACTTACACTTCCACTTAAGTAAAGGTAACTTTAGCTTGAATTTTGGGATCAAACCTTCTTCTAATCAAGTGATATCTATTACTTCTTGAACTTATAAGTGTTATTTCCACTACAGAGCATATGTATTGCTTATGCTACAATGGACTTTCAACTTACCCAGTCTTAATTGAAACTTGATAAGACTAGTCTCAAAAAGTTGGCTTTTCAATTATTCCTTGATTTAGATATACTCTACAAGATCCTTTTTATGTCACTTGATGATAGAGCTAGTTTATATTTCAACTAGATATCATCTCTTATGAGATAATGAGTAATCTGAGAAAGAATAATTGACTTGCCAATCAAATCTCTATGTTGAAGTAGATGGTAATTCCATTTACTATAAAGTCCTTTATTTCTAGGACTTTAGAAAATGGTACTTAGGGTTTATTACAACCCTTGAGTTTTACCTTCTCTTCATGCTTGCATTTGCTTGGAAGAATAATGTAAAGCTCCAAATAGTTCTGTAGTTCTTTCAAACAAAGAACTTTCTTGAACAAAAGCACTAATACTTTCATCTTCCAAAACTAAGATTCTATTATACCATATTTTATCTTCCTTAGAGCTTTGAGAAGATAGTGCTCTAAGTTACCACCATTGTATCGTGGTTTTAAGAAAGTAAATTTTTGTATTACTACCTTAAGTCTACGGCCTTGCTGATTAGGCATGCCATGGGCTTTTATGGAATTTAAACTTCCTTAAGAGGGATTTTAAGCTTAAGGTATTTCAAGAAGTTAGAATTTTAATTCTAAGTCAAACTTAAAGGAATTAAATGGTTTATAGTGGCCAATTGACCTTATCACCATTCTTCCTAAAAACTAATAAAATCAAATCCTACTTAAGCTTAACTTCAAGAACTTAATCTCCCTCTCTACTCAAAAACCCATGTAATATATTCCAAATGCATACTTTAGTGTATGCCAAAACATTTACACCTTTATTGGAAAAGGCATTGCATGCATAAGGTTCAAAAGTTGAACCCCTCCTTAAAGCATGCAAAAGTTCCAATTCAGAACTTTGTTCATCCAAAGGATGGTGCAAAATTTCCATGAAACTTAGTATATGCAAGTTAAAACAATGCATTAGATGCATTCTTCCTAACCACGACCGTTTTTATGCACCTCCAATACTTCTTTTCAAAGCAATGAACTTGATGCGTAGTGCAACTTATTTCCATGATTGATTGTCGATGTAACCACAAACATTGGGCCACCTAAATCTATGCATCCACTTCCGAGTCATGTCTATTATGACATGCACTGCATGTTCTTTAATTTGCAAAGAAAAGAAAAAGGTGCAAATATTTACCTGGAAATTAAGCTTCGTCCATCCCTTTGGCTTTATTTGAGTGTTCCCATGGTGATGAAGTAGGCTTCGTCCATCCCATCTTTTCCATCATTGGATTCTTGCTTGGGCATCTTGATACTTACTTGTGTGCCCATATGTGTGGATTTACCTTTGTACATGCATTTATGCATGCAATTTTAAAGGGTAGAATCTCTATGCATAGTTAATGGATGTCACATTGTGATTCCTATATGAGGAGCAACGCACTTCATACCTATATGATGAAAATTAGAGCATGGAAATAATTCTCCTAAGCTAACACTGTGTTTCTTGTGCTCCTTGGAACATATATCTCTTGTCAAAGAACAAACTTCAAAAGTTCCATGATTTTTTTTTTCAAATTTGGAACATATCAACTATCCTTTGAACTTGAAAGTATTCAAATCTTCTTAACAAACGATCATGCATATGTGAATGCCTGTTTTTTAAGGAAAATGCATGTGAGTGCATGCACGTGTTGGCATTCTCCTTTCATGCATAAAAACCTAAATCAAGCAATTCTTGAGCTTGACATGTGTGCATCCAATCATCCATGCACAAACAATCTATCATCTATTTTACAAAAGGTTATAAATATACATGTGCATAGACCTGAGTGCATCCAATTCCTTTTGCAAACAAGAAGAAAATGTGTATGGTGTCTGAAAACATTCTTTTGAAAGGAGAGATGCACCAACATTCTTTTGGAGATGCATGCCTATGCTTGTGTTTAATGAGTGTTTCAATATCTTTATGCTCTTTCATGAAGGTTTTCAAAATTTGCATCAAGATTATCAAGAATGAAGTTTAATTCTATACTTCAATGATAAAAATGCATCCTATATGAAACCAGAGAGCAAAAGCAAATATTGAAACAAATCATTAACTTGGAAAATACTTATCTCACAATTAAGCTACATCCTTCCATTGATCCTTGGGAAGAGCTATTCTCTAAAGACTTTGGCCCGAATTCAAAGTTGGTTTGACTTTGATCACCAAAGGCCTCCGGATCTTCACTCCACAGCTCCACTTCCTTCAGACTTTGCTCACAAACTTTAATTTTCTTTGGTGCTTATTTCTTTGGCTAAGGGAGAGTCCTCCCAAGACTCAATGGATCTCGGGTTCTGGCTACAACAGTTGTGCTTCTATTGTAATCCGAGTCCTCGAGGCCTCTCGATCTTCTACTACACCACAAATAGATCCTTATGTGTTCTGTTCTACTGTAGAACACACCGAACGATTGGGGATGTTGGATAAGAGATGTGTCTCCTCTCTGATAGGTAATGGGATCAAATCTTGCCGCTGATCGTCTGTAGACCTTTGCCTTTTTCTCCTTTTTGAAGTCTTCTTCTTTTGCTCAACTAAGCTTCAGTGCCGAATGGAGATGTCAAACTGCTGCTACACTAAGAACCACAATCAGCACTTGTCTCCTTGGCTAAGGGAGAATTTGTGGACCCAAGAGATTGTGGGTTCAAAACCCAACTCCCGATTTGCAGGATCTTCCTTTTTGCTCCTAGATGAAGCCCTTCTTCAGCAGCAAACCGAGACCAATATATATTGTTGTTAATACCAGTCCGCGAACGCCTGTGAGCTTTGTGAATAGGGCACTGCTCCCTCAAGGAGAGGTTCCGAGTTCGATTCTTCACGGGCTCACAGCAGAGATGGCGTTCTCATTCTTTTACTATCCTAAGCTTAAGCCAACGCGAGGAACTCGGCACACTTCTCTGATCAGCCACGAGCGAATAATGTAGAAGAAGGTGCTACGCAAGATGAAGAAGGAGAGACCTATGGAGAGAATGCTCTGATACCACCATTGTGGAAGGACTCTATAGCCTTCTGTTGGCAGTATACGGGAAGAAGCAAGTACGAGCATACACGCAGATCTAGCACTAAGGCAACCCTTTATTTTTTTCAAAACCCTTACACCATTTAAAAGTGATTCTCATCATTAAAAACCCCTGTAAATACCATTTTCACCTTTTTGTAGCTCCATTTTGTACAAGCCGAGGAGTCCTTGAGCTTGAGGAGCCTTAGAAGTAGTTGCCTACTGATTCTCGTATTTTTTAGACCTCGTTTGAGCCCTCAAATAAGCCCTAGAACCTAATTTTTAACTAGGCCGGACACTAGGTCTGGACAGGGCCAAAGCTAGTCAAAAACTATAAATAGAGCTAGAGAGCTCATTTTTGGGGGAGTTTTTTTGTATTTTTGAGCTTGTATGAGAACTTGGTTGCAATAGAAGTGATTCCATTGTCTTACTCTCTTTGTTCTTGTCGTGTGTGCGCGTGTGCGTGTATGTGTGTGCATGTTAGTGTGCTTCTCACTCACACATTTGTGCCTTCACTTGCTCGAGGTCTTCACACCATCCTCATGTCTTCCCGGATTGACATTAAAGGAGGTGCTACTCATCACTGAGCTACACCAAATTTTGGCGCCGTTGTCGGGGATTCGAGCTTTGAGGATGAGCGTGTGATGGTAAGACATAGAGAGGACGCATTGGAATGGTAAGTAGTCGGTAAATTTCTGATTTTTCTCCATCTCCATCTCCATCTCCATCTTCACCTCCTTCTTCATCTCCACCTCCACCTCCTCCTCCACTACATATTCCCTCTTCCTTGTCATTCCCTTCATTGGTTGTGTGCGAGTTTGAGAGAGAGCGAGCGCATGCATTTGTGTTGTGTGCTTTTTGCATGTTTCTTGCAGGTACCAACTCCATCACCCTCTCCAGCAAGCTCAGCAGGTACAGAATCCCTGTGCACAGGCCCCGAGGCGTTGAGCTTGAGCTATCGCGACACTTCAAAAATTTTGACAAATCACGTTTCTAAGTGCACCACGACACTGCGCAGGCCGAGAGCACCTAGGATCACAAGACAGAACCACAGAATTCACCATAGCTCGACCTATCGCGACACCTCGAGGTATGGCGACACTCACGACTTATCGCGACACCTCGGAGTATCGGGACACATCGACCCCACGTATCGCGACACTCCCAAGTATCGCGACACTCCCAAGTATCGCGACACCCCCAAGTATCGCGATACCTCGGAGTATCGCGACACTCCCAAGTATCGCGACACTCCCAAGTATCGCGACACTCCCAAGTATCGCGACACTCCCAAGTGTCACGACACTTCGACCTATTGCGACACTCCCAAGTATCATGACACTCCAAAGTATCGCGACACTCCCAAGTATCGCGACACTCCCAAGTGTCGCGACACTTCGACCTATCGCGACACCTCGACCCGACCTATCGCGATACACAGCCTTAACGCATGAAAATTTTAGGGTTAATTTTGAGTGAAGTGAGGTATAGTTGGGCTTAATTTTAGGCACCTTAATATCACATTAGAACCTTAGGAGTGGGCAAAAGACCTAGAAACCAGAGAGGGATCTCCTGAACCCTGAGAGCCTGTTTTGACCCCTAAGTGCCTGAATGGTCATAACTTTGCCATACAAACTCGGATTGATGAGATTTTGGTCTCGTTTGAAAGCTTTTTGAGAATCCTATGTGGACCTCGATTGGTTTTTTGTAGAATCATATCTAGGGTTTTAGAACATGTATTTTTAAGTTGGCCTTTAGGTTGAACTAAGTGTTCATAAGGATTTGGGGGTACAGTGAGTTACTCCAAGGGGGGGCCTGTAAATGTTGATGTGTGTCTTTCAATCCCTTGTGGTAATAGAGCTATATTGACTTGTGAACTTTTGCAGGAACATTGTGTGCAAGCAAGGCATTCCAAGGAAAGCTAGCAAGGGTGAGTACCAAGCTTGGGAGAAGGCTTCCTGGGCTTGTGTAGCAGTCTGGTCAACCAGCTAATTGAGGTTGGAAGATCTCTCAACCCTCCTTTGTCAATTCCTAGCCTAGGCTAAGTACGACTTAGGTGTGGTAATTAATTAGGACAATGCTAGGCACACATCAAGTCCAAGAGAACTAAGCAACTAAGTGCAAGCATTAAGTAGGACTTAAGTGCGAAAACCCTAAGGGACAAAAGTAAACTTGAATCGATCACTTATCAAGTGCAAAATTCACTTAAGCATTCCTGACGACGTGATACCAGACAAGATCATACACATAATAATCAACTAAAAAGAACAAAGTGATTGGTGTCAATTAACCCGCAACGAGAGTGTACTTGGGATCAAGGGGGTAGAGAAACCAGGCATATGAACCTTAGGTCAGGTAGACACTTAGGCAGAGACAGACAAAGCCTCAGATCTTCTGAAGCTAGTGTCAATCACACTGCTAGGTCTTGGGCCCAGCAGTTAAGTGATTCCCCATACACTCCACGATCAGAAACGAGTGATTCTGAAATGTCCTATCACATGGAGAGACCAATAGGTAGTTCAGGGTTGGCTTATTTAGAAAAGCCAGAAGGACCTTACAAGACTGAATTGGAATACATCAGGACTAATCGTCTAGGTGCTCGCATCTACGAAGATGGCCTGAGAAGATCGGTGGTCCAGATTAAGAACCCCGATCAGCCCCATGGACTAGAACACCCAGTAGTCAAGTTTGAGAATGGAGCATACCTAGATAAAGAGGGGACTATATATGTAGTCACCACTCTTCCTGATAGAACAGATGAGTTTGGAAATGTTATTGCGGAGACCGACATGGGTGATATAGAGCAAGGGAATGTAGAGAGAGAGCCAAGAACCCCCCGTGGTAAATCTGTCTTGACTAGAATCATGACTCCAGAATTGATTCCACAGGATAATAAAAGCATAGATTTGCTTTTAAACCGAGAAACTGATGAGGCCTTTTGGAGGTATAAGCCTACCTTGTCTCATGAAGTATGTGCTCTCACAATCTATGAGTTTAAAGACCCTGATAGCCCAGGCAAAGTAACCTACTTAGAAAATACATCAGAGAGGATCTTCGTGGTCATCGAGCATGGCAGACATGCCTACACATGGAAGGGTGAATTTGCTTTTCCCCAACCTCAGACTAATGTGTCATACAGTCACCAAGGAGCTGGGACCTCCCAAGCTCATGGAGCTCAAAGAGATAGAAGTAGAGACAAACCTGAGGTAAGTTTTGCCAACTCCCTAGGAAGAGAAAGAACGGGAACGGAAAGGAATAGAGTGGAACGTAAGGGACATAGAACCCCATGGAATCAAAGGAATGGTGACGATTTTCCTTTGCCAAGGCCGAGAGAACACACTAGGACCCTGCGACCAACTCAACTGGTGAAGTCCATGAAGAATTACTTCGATGGCACTAGAGAACGTTATGACCATGTGGCAGAATTTCGGCAAGTATTGAAAGCTGAACAGGTAGAGGACCTATTCACACAATATAATGCTTTTGGTCTAACCCTTAGGAACACTGCCCTTAAGTGGTTTCAACCACTGAATGAGAGGCATTTCAGAAACATAGACCAGCTCTTAGAGGCATTTATCATTGATTTTTCTAAGAGTGGAATCAGGCACAACACTTCCTCACTAATTCATAGCTTCAAACAAACACCTCAAGAGACGGTCAGACTATCTCGAAGAAGATTTAGGAAATACCTGGAGAGATGCCCGATGCCGGAGTTACCCACACCAGCCAAACAAGTGGCTTTGTTCTTAGATGGATTGTTGAGCACCAAGCTCAGGTCATATGTGTATCTGAAGGACCCCAAAACGATAGAAGAGTGTGTGCGCATGTGCATAGACATTGAGGACAATCTAGGTGAGGAATTAGAACTATCAAAAATCTATAAGGATTTTGATAGCTCTAGTAGCCTCACATCTGGTCAATCCACATCCATTGAGGAACTTGCAGAGAAGGTAGCTCAAAAACTAGGTGTCTCTAGCAAACAAATTCCCAGATTTGCCCTAGTTAAGCGGTGTTACACTTGTGGCGGTGACCATATGGCAAATGTATGTCCCATTATGGCCCAACCCCAGGCGAATCCTAGTAGCTAGTACTGCACCATAGAGCGCAGGTACACCAACCACACTGCACAAGACTGCCCATATAACAAAAAAACTGTTAGGCAAAATTACCCTCAGCCATATCCACAACAGGGTAGATACCAGAATCAATACCCACCACAACAATACAATAGACCACAACAAACTTATCAGCCACCTTATCAAGGGCAGCAGAGACCTCAACCAGTCCTAGTGCAGCAACCCCCTTCTCCAACCAATGTGATCCCAGTGAAATATGCATCTGCTGAAGAAAATCCGAACAGAGCCATAGTCCCAGTCACCCAATTGCTATCAGACAGTGATCCAAGTGACCATAGTTTTGACTCCACACATATTGATAGCCCACAGGCTTACTACATGCAGTCACCCGAGCATAACGATTCATACTATTATGAGGACCCAAGTGAAAATAGTGGGGAGCCTGAGTATGCTAATGTCATGTATACAAACCCCAACTCTAGACCTCAACCTAGGCAGGTACGACCCCATTTCCTAGAGGACCATGCTTCAGATGTCAGGGAGATCACCTTATACGGGATTTTCCATTGCCTACCCCTACACAACCTCAACCAGTAACAATTCAGGGTTTCTGTCAAGACTACGAAAAAGAGCATCTCCTACGAGATTGCCCAAAGAACCCAAATAACATGCCTAAAATCACTCCTATCAATGTTGTTGGGTTAGTTGTAGACTCCACAGGGAGTGTGACTTCCACTGCACCTGTGCAAGTGATCACAAGAGCCCAAGCACTACAGCAAAACCAAGGTGTTGGTCAGGAAAAGAACCCCGAGGTGAGTGAAACAGAGAGCATAAACAAAAAAAGGACTAGAGCCTGGAAGGATAGTCGTGAAAGAATGAAAAGGCAATGGGCAAAAAAGATGAGTGAACTTGAAGAAAGCTTGAGAGAAACCAAAGCAAAGATAAGTGAACTCGCATCTCAAAACCACTCTCACACCACCCCTCCACCACCTCTCCCTTTACCCGCCAATCCACCTTCTTCCATTCCCCAACCTTTCAATACACCACCCTTAACCCACCCACCACCCAGAGTAGGATCCGTCCTAGCCGATCCCACTCCCGAGGACCTAAACATGATGCTTAGAGCATATCAGACCAGAATCCAAGAAGGGCCAAACGTAACTGATCACAAAAAGTGTTACCCTAGAGCAGAACTAGAGCTAGAACGAACCAAAATTTATGCTAAGATGGTGGAATTGGCTCAGACTATGTTTGAAGCTAGTCGCCTCTTTAACATCTCTAGTTCAGCTAAGACGTAGTTACACTTTGATGGACTGCTAGAACGAGTAGAGAGGCTAATTGCACAATCAGAAAAGGAACCCGCCTCTCAAAATAAGGGCAAGGCAAGTGAGAACGTGAGCCTACCTCCCCAGGAAGCCTACGTGCCTAACTCTACGGAGCCAGACACATCATCTTCTATGAATCGATTCACACCAGAATTCCTACGAGAGATTCAAGAAGACAAATGGGCTAAAGAAAGTGAAGTCCCCCTCCCATTGAACTTGTGGATGATGCACACGATCAATTCCCACAGGACATCCCATCCATCTATGAGGAGCATGAGAGCACCCACTCTCAAGAGAGATTAGACTTTGAGTCTAATTCTCTACAAGAATTACCACATTTCACAGGCCCATGGGAAACCAAGTCTACTTGTCTGAGAGCGCCCACAATCATGATAAGAAATGAAGCTTCTATCATACCTAGGAATACAGAGGTAGTAAAGAACACTAAAGTGCAGTGCAATCTCACTTTAGAAGAGCTACTCAAAGTTAAGCCAGAAGTGTGGAAACATGTAGCCAAACAAGTGCCATACATAGTGAAATCGCGCTCCCAAGTAGGATCTCATAGAACAGTGCCTGAAATACCATTGGATAAGATAGGAGACATGAGTGAAGGAGAAGAAGGAAATACCTATCTCCCAGTTACCCATCAGGGTTACACAACCAAGGCGATTTTGGACTCTGGTGCAGGAGTTGCAATTGCTACAACTTCCCTTTGGAAGTGTTGGGGCAAGCCAGCACTCCGACCAGCAAGAATGAAATTGCAGATGGCCGATGGTCATATTGAAAGGCCCTTAGGATTGCTAGAAGGAATAACTCTCACTACATGTGGGGTGGAGTTTGAGCATACTTTTGCTATATGCGACTTTAGCAAAAACCAAGCCTACGAGATGATTTTGGGAAGGCCATTTATGCGGCAATTGCAAGTAGTCCAAGATTGGGGAACCAATTCCTTGTATTTGCAACATCTAGGTGTTACAACCAAAGTCAATCTTAAGGATTACTCTCATAGAGACGTACCACCTATTCAATGGAATCCCATCCATAGAGCCAAAGATGAGACTGAGTCTTTGCATTCCATAGGATCCGGATCCTCGTGGATGCATGAAGACACCCACTTATGGATGTGTAAGGTAGCAGTAGAAGAAGAGAAGAGAGAGAAAGCCAGAGAGGTAGGTGCAAAAGAAAACCATAGATCAATTCAAGACCCAGCCTATGCACCTTTAGTCTTTCCTGATGAGGAATTTGAACCCCATGGCTGGGAAGAAATCCTAGCAACAATGGATGTAGCCATCAATGAAGAGCAGTGGACACCTCACTGTGATGAGGATGGCTATGAAATTTCAGTCTTTTCAATAGAGCCAATCATGCGAGTGACTCCGATCTAGAGTCAATCATTATGGACCCACCTTTTGCATCAGATGAAGAATACTTCTATGAAGTAGAATTTCAACCCCAGAGGCACGGAGAGCTTACAAATGAGGTGAGGTTAGCCACACAAGTAGCTACTAAGAGCGGAGGAAAGAAAAGAAAGAAGAAGGAAGTCACTCCGGAGGCAGAAGAATCCTTGTTTGAGGTCCCTGCAAACTTTAAAAAATATGAGATAGACGATAGGAGATTCATGATAAGAATGCCTAAACATGAGGCACAAGCAGGAGAAGCCTATGATAGCAAGGAAACTACCAAGAAAATAGTTGTCCCCATCGAGGAAGGAGAAGAAAGATGCACATACATAGGTCATGACCTGACAGAAGAGGAAGAACAAGAGCTGATAGCCTTGCTAAGAGAATACCGAGATGTATTTGCTTGGAGTTATAAGGACTTGAAAGGGGTCTACCCTGATATATGTTCACATACAATCCCCATGACCTCAGACGCTAGACCCTCGAAACAGAAGCCCTACACATACAACGATAACTATGCTGCTAAGATCAAAGAGGAGATAGATCGACTGGTTGAAGCCGGATTCATCTATGAAATTGAGCACACTGAGTGGGTATCCCCCATTGTAGTGGTGCCCAAGAAAAATTGCAAGCTGCGTGTGTGTATTAACCTTAAAAAAGTTAATGCCGCCACGATTAGAGACAGTTATCCGCTTCCTATCACTGAGCATCTATTAGAAAGGGTAGCAGGCAAGGAAGTGTACAACTTCCTAGATGGGTTTTCGGGCTACAATCAAGTAGCCATTGCTCCAGAGGATCAACATAAGATGGCTTTTGCCACGGAGTGGGGCATATTTGCCTTTCGGGTAATGCCGTTCGGGCTTACCAATGCACCGGCTACCTTTCAAAGATTAATGTGTCACGTGTTTAAAGAGTTCTTGAGGAAGAATTTGGAAGTCTATGTTGATGATCTTTGTGCTCATTCCAACATTAGACAGACCCATATACCCGAACTCAGACAGATCTTTGATAAATGTAGAGAATATCAAGTCTGCTTGAACCCAGAAAAGTGTGTTTTCATGGTCAGGCAAGGCAAAATTCTAGGGCACATAGTGTCTAAGAACGGCATATCCACTGACGAAGAGAAAGTGAGAGCCATCGTAGAACTACCTAGGCCAAAGAACGTCAAGGAAGTACAAGCTTTCATGGGACATTGTGGTTACTATCGTCGGTTCATCCACATGTATGCTATCATTGCAAAGCCCATGTACGGACTTCTAACTAACTTTGAGTGGACTGAGGAATGTGAGAATTCCTTCCAGGAGCTTAAACGAAGATTATGTTTAGCACCAATCTTGACCACACCAGATTGGAGCAAGCCATTCCATGTTCATGTGGATGCCTCCAATTATGCTATTGGATGTGTACTTGCACAACCTACGGGTGAAGGGAACATGGATCTCCCTATTGCCTATGCCAGTAGACAATTGAATGTTGCTGAACGGAACTATACAACCACCGAACGAGAAGGATTAGGCATGGTATATGCAGTTAAAAAGTTTAGACATTATTTTCTTGCAAATAAGTTCAAATTTTTTACTGATCACCAAGCTCTACTGTACCTGGTAAACAAGCCATGTAATACAAGCAGACTAGTAAGATGGTTTCTCTTACTAATGGAGTATGACTTTGAGGTAGTAGTGAGGAAAGGCAGAACTCACCTAAGAGTAGATCATCTCTCAAGGCTCACATCAGGAGAAGCCCCACAAGGAGTGTCAGATGACTTACCTCATGCTTACTTGTTTAACTTGGAAGTTGTACCGCAGTGGGCTAAGCCATTAGTGCCAGTATTAACCTACGGGCCTAACCACTCAGTAATGGCCACACAGGATAGAGAGGTAGTAAAAGCCCAAAAGTATCACATCATGGCAGGAAGTATGTACAAGCACACAGATCAAGGGATCTTGGCTTGTTGTGTAGAAGAGGATGAGTACGCTAAGTGGTTGCAATTAGCACATGTAGGTGCATTAGAGCAACATTACTCAAGACAATGAACCCTACAGACCCTGAGGAGACTAGGAGTGCATTGGCCGACTATGGAAGCTGATGTCCAGAAGTTGTGCAAGGAATGCCCAATCTGCTGCACTAAACCACCTGTGGAACATGCCACTCTTTATCAAGTGTCCATAGTGCCAGATTGGAGTGAACCCCTAGTATCCTTCCTAAGGACGAAAACATTCCCTCCAGACATGACTATGATGAGGCAAAGAAGTCTAGAACAAGAAGCCCTAGATTACTCAATCATTGGTGATAATCTATACAAGCATGGAAAAGATGATTACCTAAGACTATGTGTCCATGAGAGTGAATATTTAAAGATCTTGGAAACTGCTCACCAGGGTGTAGCAAGAGGACACTTTTGTCCAGATAGGGTGATCAAAGCAATTCTATTTGCAGGATTTTGGTGGCCCACCCTTCACATGGATGCACATACCTATGTGAAGAGGTGTGAGATTTGTCAGCGAACACAATATCCTATACGCAAAGAT
Source organism: Ceratopteris richardii (assembly GCA_020310875.1). NCBI lineage: Eukaryota > Viridiplantae > Streptophyta > Polypodiopsida > Polypodiales > Pteridaceae > Ceratopteris > Ceratopteris richardii. Next base: position 51,345,955 of record CM035407.1, on the reverse strand, counting down.
GAGATGCCATTGAAGCCCATGATGGGTGGACGTGCATTCTCTAAGTGGGGATTAGACTTTGTAGGTCCTATTAATCCCCTAGCTAAGGGTTCCCATGCTGAGTATATCATCGTTGCCACGGACTATCTAACCAAGTGGGTAGAGGTAAAAGCCACAACGAAGAACGACGCTCAGACAACTGTTAAATTCTTGTTTGAGAATGTATTCACAATATACGGGCTACCTATAGAGTTAGTAAGTGATAGGGGCACTCACTTCTTGAATGAAGTTATTGAAAATCTGCTCCAAGAATTCTTGGTAGTACATAAGAAGTCTGCCCCCTATCACCCTCAAGCCAACGGGCAAGCTTAAAGCACCAATAAGATCCTATGCAATGTATTGACAAAATTAGTGAACAATAAACGCTCTGATTGGGACAAACAACTACACCATGCTGTTTGGGCATACCGAGTCGCCTACAAAACGGTACTCCAAGCCACCCCCTTTCAAATGGCATTTGGCCAAAATGCCGTGCTACCGTTGGACTTCTTAATACCTACATTGAAAGTAGCACAAGAGCACGAATGGACGGGTCATGAACTCTCCTCTAGACTTTTTGACCTTGAACGATTAGGAGAAACAAGACTGACAGCAGATGTAGGGATATATGCAGCTAAGAAGAGACAGAAGGCATATTTTGATGCACACGTCAAGGATAAAGGCTTGAAAGCGGGAGACCTAGTCCTAGTCTACACATTGAAGCAGCATGCACGAAAATTAGAGAAAAGAGGCTATGGACCTATGATCATAAATAGGATTTCAACTAGTGGGGCTGTACAACTAGCCACTTTGGAAGGCAATATTCTCCCTAGCTACATAAGCGGATGTAGAGTCAAGTTATACCAAGAACCCTTGACTGAAGAGATGTTAACTCGGCTCAACACTGCCAAAAAACGTAAAGAGGAGGAAAAACGAATCCGAGAAGAAGCACAAGCAGAGGCCTTAGAGCGCATCAGACGAATGAAGTTGAGGAGACAAGGGAGAGATCAGCCTATGATCGACGCTCAAGAGCCTCCACGCTATCACATGGCCATGTGTGAGGCTTCAGGTGAACGTACCCATAGGATAGTGGATCGACGACCTTTTGTGACCCTAGAAATAGGACAAAGAGTCAGCACAACAAGCGTGAGAGCTTTAATTGATTCAGGAGCAGCCACAAGTGCAGTTCGGCTTTCTTATTGCCAGCAGCTGCAATTGGAGGTAAAACCCCTAGAAGCATATCTGATAGGATTATGAGGTGTTGAAACCCCTTGCATGGGAGAGGTGGAACTTCCCCTCTACATACAAGAGGTCCTCATGCCAGCAAAAGTGCTAGTATGTGAAGACGAGGATCTTACCAAACCTCTAGTCTTGGGCCAAGACTGGATCTATGATCACTCAGTCAACCTCAACCTAAGAAGTGGACTTCTTCAGGCTTGGGTAGGCCAAAGCCGTCTTACGATTGAATTAGAAAATCAAGCACTCAAACCAATAGAACAGGCACCAACTCTTGGTCCCTCCAGGAATCCACATAAAGATAATGTTGCTCTTCTTGTCCAAACTTCTATGGTGCAGAAGATTGTCAATCTTACCAATGGTGCAGGAGTCAATGAGGAGTTCGCAGCGGGGTCAAAGGAGATTCTAAACATGAAGACCAAACACTATACAACATGAAGTAGTCCATTGATCAAGAAGCAGGAGCGCCAACTAGTGCAACACGGAATACCTTGTGACACGAAGCAGATCTGGATACGCAAGGATGGAAAACCCACAGCTCGAGTAGCAGACTCTCCAGGAGGCAACAAAAAAGCCACACCATCAAGAACACAAGTAAAGGAGTACCCTAGGCGACCTCCTAGGCACACCACGGCTATTTGGGTCCCCAAGCGGTCAATAAAGGCTAGCCCCCACGCTGGAATCATATGGGTGCTCAAGGCCTGCTTACGTGCCCAAATAGCTCCAACTCTAGTCACTAACATAATTCATCATCCACAAGTCCTCTCAAAAAACAACGCAGGAACTCTACCTAAAGACCACCCTAACCCACACTCATCCAAATCGAGGAATGTCTGGAAATGGGTGCCCAAAAGGCCCCAACTCCATCACACTCTAGTTCATAAATCTCTACCTGTCTTTAGCTCTAAGAGCTACGAACCCTCTATCAAAGTTTGGAGACTTAAACAATGTATCAAACCCCCTGACCCAATTTTTGTAAATCCATCCACTCTGACATAGGTGCATTCTGAGTCCATTGCATAACCAAAGTAGGCATCTAGGATGATACTGACCTCTAATCACCACTCACATCTATCACAAGCACTTCACCTCTGACCACTAACCTTCGGGATTGTCATGTTAGTATTGTGATGGGAACACCATTAATTCCTGTTTCCTATGCAACACTAATGTGCCTTTCTTCTTCTAGCAGATAAGCACCCGATTCCCATGGCAGCAGTAGCAGGCACGAGTTCTCAGGCAGGCACCAACGCTCAAATCAATTGGGATACCATGCCTGTGGAGGTTCCACTAACAGCTAGGCCAGAGGAGCTTTTGAACGTAAGAAGAATTCCCATTCCGGATCCACCAAGTGGCCTAACAGAAAGAGTAAAGGGGCATTCTCATTGGTTCAATGAGATGCCAGGAGATCTGGGAGACGCAGATCATATCTGGGAATCCAAGATGGAATGTGGAGGAGTGTGGTGGACCTTTCAGTTCTTCTCACGAGAATTTGAAGCATTGCAAAATGCAGTTCCTCTTCAGGATATTTGGCAGAAAGCGGGATTGCAAGATTACTTTAGTGCAGCTTTGCCCAGACCGGATTTTCTTAGGTGCTACTACTTGATTGCCACACTGAAGCCGACAGGAGATAAAGATCATTCAGGCACATTCTGGGTGCCCTCCCTATCAAACCAGGAGGAAATGAAGAAGTTTGAGTTGAATGTTACTTTAATCAGGGAAGCTCTTCAGATGTATGGCACCCATGTGCCTTCCGATCGCGATCCCTTGATACCAGAGTCAATGAAGAGCAACAGAATCAAGAAGTTGAAGGACATGTGTGCCCTCACCCCTAACATCGCCATACCCCTACGAATGTGCCTGCAACACTTCGCATTTCCAGCTCAAGACCGCTTTACCCAACCTCACAAGAAAATATGGCCCATGGATTATATTTAGCAGAGACTGGAAGCTTGCCAAGTAAGATGCCTGTATGGATTCTGGACCAATTGTATGAAGCAAGCAAGCAGGGTGTGAGGAAGCATACATTACATGGTTGTTGTGCGATCACCAGAATCATTTATAGATGTCTTGCATATGACATGCCTATAGCTAGGGCCCTTAAATACTCACAACTGGAGTTTTTCAAGGGGCAGAAGTCAGGGAACCAACCTGCGAAACGAATGCGTGGATCACTCTCTCAGGTCATGATCCCTCACGAGGCCACAGCCGACGCTCCCCCTAGAGAAGAAGCCCAAGTAGCACCTTTCACGGTACATCTCCAAGGAACTCAATCAGGGGGCGTGGTACAGCCCACCCCATCCGCCCCTCCACTACTAACCGATGATGAGTTTGCATCTATGGCCACCTTAACTGAGGATCCCAATTTTGATTTTGAAAGCTTCCTGCAGACGACGCACTTATCTGATAGTGAAGATTTTCCTGACAATGCCGATCCGGGACTATCATTCCGAAAAGAGCAGCACAGGGCGAGGCAAGTAGGGTACATTGGGGAGATGAGGCACAACATCCTCATGATCCAAGCACACAAAATCAGGAAGAAGAACGGGGAAATGAACCAGAGGAGAGTGAAGAGGAGGCCCCTGCCTACATGGCACAACTCAAATGGCTATACAAGACAATCAAGCAGGTACAGAGAAGACATAAGATGACAGAAGAGGCGAATAGAGCTCTAGTGAACCAAATGCTTCAAGCCAAGAATGTAGACTCACATTTTGTTGAATCATTGAATCTATTGGCAGAGACATGTGGGATCGGGGAAGCATTAAGGACAATGGTCTATCGGGAGAACCCTACCTATGATCAACGAAGGATTGATACACGGCCCCGACGAGGAAAAATGATTCAAATGGAAGTCTCTACTGCCTTGCCTACCACAATTTCAGAGGATGTTCACATGACTAACCCAAGTCCCACTAACGAACAAGATGTAAATACACAGGTACCATCTCCACCGTCACCTTCCATTCAACCCTCAGAACCCTTCTCCACTAGTCTTTCTGAACAACCGATATCCACCCATCATGAAACCATTGTACACACCTCCGTTTTTCCATCCTTCCCTTTACCCACATCCATCACTTCCGCCCAAATTTTTGAACCTCACACCGGTCATCCTGCCATCGATCAAACCATAATAGGTCACCCTTCCTATCTCCCCGCCCTTGGACAACCACTTGCCACTAGCCAGACCTTATCCCATCCTTTTCCATTCACCCACACCCAAACCCTATCCACCACTTCCCTTGTAACTGCCTCAGGCTCAACCCAAGTCACACAACCGTCATTCTGGACAAACCTTGTAAATATACTCCAACAGGTTGAGAACTATAATAAAAAGTCCCTTTCCCAACCCCACTCCCCCACATTCACTGCCACCACTAACACACCACCTACCGTTCCCGTATTCACAATTCACACTTCACACACTCTCACATCCGATCCCATGGATATTTCACCATCCACAGAAGCACCCACCACCACGTCTGTTCCACCATCAGCACATTTCACTTCACTCATAGGCACATCATCTACTTTTCCCTTTCCCACCTCCCGACCCTTTGCATGTTCCACCTCTACCCATGCATCCACATCATTTAGTAATGCACTAGACACCATGGTTGAAGCGGCCACTCAGCTTAAGCAAGAGTATAAGCTATTAGAAGAAAATAACACAGAGCTATGCAATCTCTCGGCTCAACTTCAGGCACGAGTCGATGCCTTGGAACTAGGTAATACAGCACTACAACACCAAGTGACTGCCCTCCAACAATCGAAGACAGAACTTGAAGCTAAGCATGCAGAGACAGGCAAAGCTATGGAGGAACAACTCAGAGAACAAATGGGCCGCAATGCGAGACTCCAACGCAACATGGCCCTACTACGTCGCCATCTAGCAGCTGCTCAAGAAGAAAACCGAAGGCTACAACAACAAAACTAGGAGAACCTAGAAGCGGCCATGGAAAACACCCCGGGAGCACCTATAGACCCTGCAAAATTCTAGATTGTCCCCTCAGAGCATATTCAACAGGTTTTAGAAGGTTATGCGACACTCTTGGAAGCCCATGATCAGTTGGCAGACCAGATAAAGGAACTACAAGGATCCAAAGTACCGACAACACACCCACCAACACCTACAGAGACAGTCGATCCCGCTACTTTGCCAGAACCTGAACCTTCTACCAACAGTGAGGTACTTGAGCTACGGCAACAGATTGCAGAGTTGAAAATCAAGTTGTTACAATATGAACGACCTCCTTCCCCACCTGAGCAACCCATAGAAGAAGAAGCAGTTATTATTCCAGTGGAGGAAGCATTTGAAGAGAACTATGAGCCTCAACCTTTTCCAGGAGGCACAATCACTGAGGAGGGACAGGACACTTATGAGGAACCCCCATCGGCATGGATGAAACAGGTAGAAGAAATGGGATAGACTCATGAAGAACGTATCTCCTACCAGATGTTGGCCATGAAGACCATTGAAGAAACCATACTTCAATCAGACTACTTCAGACATCTGGCCCCTAGAAGACTAATAACCAGCTCAGAATTACAATATAAGCCATAGTTTGTACTGTTGGCAGACTACAACACCGAGATCAAACGTAAGACCAACAAGTACCCAACTTTCGCAACACAATTTGAACTTGAGGACATTCCAGAGGAGGCACGCAAAGGGAAAATACACCAACCCATCTGGAGGCAAAAGCTATTGGAAACCTATCCCGAGATGCTATGGACATGGGACCATGCGCCCATGCATTTGAAGTATAACAATTGCTATGGACCAGTGCAACGGAGAAGAACATGGAAGTCATTTGCCATCAAAGTCAAGAACAACGCCAATTGCAAAGAATGGCTCAATTACCCTGCCATTGCACCCCCAAACGGCACACCTACTGTAGCCTACATGATGGCTACCATCAGACATAGGCTTCCACGCCTCCACCCCATGCCAGATGTGGCTGCCCAGATGATGCTCAAGATCTTCGATATGATGTAGGTTGTGCTCAAAACTTTCCGCAATATATGTCATATTCAACCTCCGATTCCCGGGTTTGTTAATGGTAATTACGACCTACTATATGATATGAGCACCACCCCGAGCATACGAGTTGCTTATGCATGGCACGCGTGCATCAGATATCTCCCTGCCTGCTACAAGCAAACTTTCGATGAAATGTTCACCACGGGGTTCTGGGAAGCACACTCAGAGGTGTTCGCACCACGGCCCACCCATTTGTTACACCTCTTTGCATGCGAACAAACGATGCACTCAGAACTCTACACAACGCCACAGCCGGACATACCGGGCCCAGTCAATTGGGATACCCTGCAGAGAGACCTGATCCGAGGGCCGCGAATCAAAGAACATGATGTGGCAGCTGACATCCTCGAGGAATATATTGATCAACCCGCAGATCAAAGGTCTCTCAGAGGCGACAGACGCTAGGGGGGGGAGAGTGTTGGCAGTATACGGGAAGAAGCAAGTACGAGCATACATGCAGATCTAGCACTAAGGCAACCCTTTATTTTTTTCAAAACCCTTACACCATTTAAAAGTGATTCTCATCACTAAAAACCCCTGTAAATACCATTTTCACCTTTTTGTAGCTCCATTTTGTACAAGCCGAGGAGTCCTCGAGCTTGAGGAGCCTTAGAAGTAGTTGCCTACTAATTCTCGTATTTTTTAGACCTCGTTTGAGCCCTCAAATAAGCCCTAGAACCTAATTTTTAACTAGGCCGGACACTAGGTCTAGACAGGGCCAAAGCTAGTTAAAAACTATAAATAGAGCTAGAGAGCTCATTTTTGGGGGAGTTTTTTTGTATTTTTGAGCTTGTATGAGAACTTGGTTGCAATAGAAGTGATTCCATTGTCTTAGTCTCTTTGTTCTTGTCGTGTGTGCGCGTGTGCGAGTATGTGTGTGCATGTTAGTGTGCTTCTCACTCACACATTTGTGCCTTCACTTGCTCGAGGTCTTCACACCATCCTCATGTCTTCCCGGATTGACATTAAAGGAGGTGCTACTCATCACTGAGCTACACCTTCACACAACTAAACTGAAGGCTAACTAGCAAGACCACACACTAGGAGAGAGAGATGTGTTTCCACCCAACCAACCCCTCCAATATATAGCTCCAAGACCAAGGGGGTAAGTCCTTCTCAAGATGACATGTGTACCTTCCATCACATGGATCCCTAATGTAACAAGTCTCCTAATCTTGAATCAAAATCCCACACAGAATAATAGGCCTCGACACCACAAGATATAAAGAAGGAAAACAGAGTATACGTAGAACAAGAAGAGAGAGAATTTTATTATCTGTGCAGATTTACAAGTAGTACTGATCTGCATTACAAAATCTATCAGATAGCTTCAATGTGAAGCCTCATCCACCCGACCACCCCCGAGCTGATCTCAATCCCAATCTCAATCACAATCACAATCTCAATCCCAATCTCAATCACAATCAAAATCTCAATCTCAATCTCAATCTCAATCTCAATCGCAATTCCAGAAGCCGAAAAACGATCGTAATGACTATACGACCATCCTCCTTTTCTATCTCTCAGTCTTCGTCTTTTTTTTTTGGGATCTCCACCTTTCGCCAGCGCACGACCAATCATGCCTTCCTAGACCCGCACTTTTAGAATCTGCATGCTCCAAGATATCGTCTTTTCGCATGTCTCATGCAAGACTTCCAGACCACCCATGCATCTACTTTTCATGTCCACCATCAAGAATCGTACATGCAAAAATAGAGGTGATCCCTGCAACACACTCACACACACACGTCAATCACCCAAAAATAACCTATATACCCATGTGCATTTTCTAAATCCGCGAACATGAATAAGATGAATGAATGAAGCCTTCTCTTTTTTTCTTTAAGTGTTGGAAAACGGCACTTTTCCGAACCCTGTAACTCAAAAACGGTGAGGAATTAGCTTGAGCTTGTGAGAGACAAAAATATTCAGTTCTTAAATCTGTACAATAGTGTTAGAGATGCCTCAGGTCCAAATCTGCTTCCAGATATCACTTTTGGGTCCTACAAAATCAAAAACTCTAGAGAGAGATGAAAAAACATGAAAATCCTCTTCATTAACCTATCTTCATGGAACCAAATGAGACATAAAACGTAGGAACTACAAAAAATTCAATGATGTAAAGTTTTTCTACTAAGAGTACTCTACCTTTCTCTCATACAACACTTTTTCAGATTCCTTCATCTTCATGCTCCAAATTAACATACAAATTTCATGCGAGAATTTTCTAGAGAGAGAATGTAAAAAATTATTGCTACAAAATTTTGCAGACATGATCAGAATATCCTAAACATAAAATTTCATTATTACCTACACATCTTTTTTTTTTCTAGGTGGAAAATCAATGTGGCATCTTACAATTCTCCCCCTCTTTTAAGAACTCTGTCCTCAGAGTTGGAAAGAAGGATAATGTTCCATAAACTCATCTAAACGAACCCATGTTGAAGCTTCAATAGGATATGCAAACCACTTTACTACAATTTCCACTATTTCACGATTCCTAAGATGTCTAATTCTCCTATCCATTATAACTTCTGGTTCAAGCTCAAAAGTGGCATCTTCCTTCAACTTAGATTTGTCCTGCAAAACATGATCAGCATTAGGAACATACTTTTTAAGTAATCCATACTTTTTAAGTAATCCAACATGGAAGACTGGATGTATTTTCAAAGTGTTAGGTAGGTCAAGTAAATATGCAACAAAACCAACTTTCTTTAAGATTTTGAAAGGACCAACATAACGAGAAGACAATCGACGATCTTTGCCTAAAACCAGATTTGATTTAGAAGGACTCACTTTCAAAAGAACGAGATCATTTGTTCTAAATTCCAAGGGTCTCTTTTTGAGATCATGATATAATTTCTGATGTTTTTGTGCATCTTTCATGTTTTTCCTTACCTTATTTAGCTCCAAATCCATGTTTTCAAGCATCTCTTTGGATATTTCAACTCGATTCTGTGAATTAAAAAGTGAATGCGGCAGCAAGCAATTATAACAATAAATTGCTTCAAAAGGTGTCATCCTAATAGAGGAATGCCATGCACTATTATATGCATACTCAACCAAAGGCAAATATTCAGTCCAATTGTTTTGCTTGTCATTCACATACATGCGTAACATATCCTCAAGCACCCTATTAACCCTCTTGGTCTCACCATCGGTTTGAGGATGAAATGCAGTACTCATGCGTAATTCTATTCCTATGGATTGAAATGTTGCTTTCCAAAAATTACATGTGAACCTTGCATCCCTATCAGAAATTATACTTTTGGGTATACCATGTAACCTAAAGATTTCTTTTATGAAAAGTTTAGCAACATGCAAAGCTGTATCAGTTCTCCTCATGGGAAGAAAATGTGCCATCTTTGTAAGTCGGTCCACAACAACAAAGATGGTATCATGCCCACTTCTGGTCACAGGCAACTTTGTTATGAAATCCATAGAGATGGATTCCCATTTTTTATGAGGCACATCTAATGGTTGTAACATGCCATGACTCCTTTTAAATTCGGCCTTAACCTGTTGACATTTCAGACATTCTTCCACATACCTCTTAATATCATATTTCATACGTGGCCAATAATACGAAGCTTTCACTTTTACATAAGTTCTAGAAAAACCAGGGTGTGCAGAGAAAGGTGCATCATGACAGTCATGTAGGATCTTTTCTTTCAAAATAGATTCTGAAGAAATACATAAACGAGAACTACAATACAAATCATTATTTCTCAAATGAAATTTTCCCTGAAACATAGAACTTGGATTCATACCTGTTGGGGGATTCTTGGACGAGAAGGAGTTTGAGGGTTTGTAGGAGAGAGAGGAAAGAATAAAGAAAGAAATGAGCTGGGAAACTTCATAGAGGAAATAACCTTGGAAGCTTCTGCAGAAGCACACCTTGGAATCTTGAGTTTGATTAAAGTAAAACAATTACAATAGTTGAGCGCAATCCGAGTCAATACTTCTGTGCGCACTACAGAGGGTGCTTAATTACAAAAATACCAATTATCCCGAAGTCTTCTTGCAGTCGGCCTCCTCTGCACCAGTCCTCTACTTGCTTCAAGCTTATCCTTGTGCACACCTTGCACCAAGCTTCCACCAAGATGAGGAATGAGTATCTTCTGTCGGCATACACACTGCACAGAGACTTTGAGGTCCTTGGGGTCTAGCTTCGCACTCCCTGCATTCTTCCTTAGCCACCTCTCTTGCACTCTTCACTTCCACCTCTCTTGCACTCTTCACTTCCACCTCTCTGTCGTACCCCGGTGTCCCTTGCACTTCTCTCTCCTTCTTTTTTCTAATGTGTCACCAAGAATAGCCTTTGTCTTTCTTTGTTGAGTGTGCCGGTTCCGTGTGCTCTAACTGTAATACAATCTCGGTGTCCTTTCAATGTCTCAAGATTGTCTTTTTAACTGGCGGCCAACGACTCACTACTTTGTCATGTAGTGACTTTAGACTTAAATCAAAATTTTGATTGGGCAGCCATATTTCCACATGTGCGTACAGCCGCTTCACATGCCTTTATTTCTTTCCTTTTACTTCGTCACTTTTTCCCCAAAGAGGGGTTCACCTGGACCCCATTACTTTGAACACCCTTTGACCCTAAGGGGATTAGCAAAAATACTTCTGCAATACCTCTTGTCTGTGAACAATTAAAGACCTTATATATGAACAATTGAAGGTGCACTACCTGTGCACTTTGACCCTGTAATTTTGATACTTTACTCTTGCCTATGCATAGTTGTGACCTTGACTTTGCTAGTTTCAACCAATTCGGCTCAACAGATGCCCACCTCCTAATGTTCTCTCCGTCCCAGAGAGACAACAGACACGAGACAGAGTGGAACAGCAACTCAAGAACAGAGTGGAACAGCAGAAGAAACATAGAGGGAACGTAGGCATGAAAATAGATAAGGATGGACTTTATTGATTAAGGAAGAAAACCCGATTAATCCCGCTACAAAAATATATTTATCCCTGATGAGACAAAATCAGAAGGATGAGAGTTTTATTGCACATCTATAAGGAAAACCGAAGGCAATATCAAGGAATGGAGAAGTTGGCTTGCAAATTATTGAGAGGGTGGATTGATGCCGGCATCGGCTGGTTGTGGAGAGGAGGGCAGGGGAGCAGAAGCCTGCTCAATCATATGCTGGAGAGAACTAAGGCACTGCCTAAGGTGGTCCCGTTCGCGTTTGATCCGTCGGCATGCAGCATTATCACATAACCCTAAAGAAGAGCGATTTTGAAGATTCGATAAGTTCTTTAATGCGGATTCGGCCATATCACGGTATTTGTCGCGCTCATCTTTGAGTAAGCGGGCTGTTTCATGGAGGGATTGCCACTGAGAGTGAGCTATTCGATTGATGTTGTCTATGGTATTAATGTATTGTTGATGAATAGAAGCGGGAGCTGATACAGAATCCAAAGACACTTTGGAGGCATGAGCACTGCCCAAAGCAGCTGCACTGGCATCGCGTAGCAAATGCAAAAAGGAAGGGGAGGGTGCAACAGGTGGATCGGGATGATGGAGAGGAGATGCCGACGGAGGGGGTCGCGGGGATGGAACTGCAGTGGGTGGAGCGGGTGCGGAAGGAGGAGGACGAGGTGGTGTACAGGTTGGGTAGTGGGTGTTGAGCTGCGTTTGAACGAGCGGCCGGAAAGTTGCTGTGGAAGAAGGGCCAGGTGCCGAAGCAGGATCAGGGGAAGGAATAGTCGCGATATCCGGAGAGTAGGAAACGATATGCGGAGAAGAGTGTAGAGGGGGGGAAGCGCGATCAGGGGGAGCGGATAGCGGGGTGGAAACTGAGGCTGAGTCGATGGAGATTGGAGGAGAAGGGGGAGGATTGGAATTGGAAGGTAAGTTGGGCTGCGACGGAAGTAGAGGGAGATGAGGGTCAGAGCGCGATGGGATGTGGTAAAGCCAAGCAAGGAATGGACCAGAATATACGGAGAATGTGCGAGAACCTCTGGAGACAGCTTCACAAAGTCGACGAGAGCGCAAATTTAAGGAACCATAGATGAGGGCGGCGTAAGGGTATGGGCGGCTATGTAGGAAGCAAAAAAGCGGATCAACAATGCGAATATCAGACCATGGTAGCGAAGATGTGGGACTAGGAAGCAAAAAGAAGAAAATGAATGCATTGAGTATGGACGTCATGTGGATGGAAAAGCGGGCATTAGTGTCGAAGCGATCGCGACAAAAGGCAATTGTGGCAGAGGCTGACAATCCAGAATATAAGAACGGAGGAGTACGGAATTCGTCAGGGCAAGAGCCGAGGCTGGCAGCAAGAGCGGAAATGGAGAGAGGGCATGTGCGAAAATTAGGAAAGAGGCGGATAGCTTCATAGACATCACAGTAATTGGAGGGATCATTTAGGAAAACGTTGGCCAAGCCCCAGAGAACCGCCTGTTGGAGATTGTCGACAGAGAAAAGGCGACAGAGTTCGATGGTTGGGAGAGATAAATGAATACGAATCTGCATATCTAAATCAGGCCGATAAAAGAGGCGCATATAATCTCCTGAGGGCGAATTTGGTTGCGAGGTATGAGAAGCGGAAGGAGAAGGAGAAGGATGGCGAGGGAGTGGGGGTGGAGAATAGATATCCGTGGAATCAGATTGAACCGAATAAGTGGGAATATGTAGGAGGCCAGGAGGATTGGAGGAAGGCGATGCATCATGGTGTAGGTCAGTGGACACGGGCAACGAAGGGAGCTGAGAGTGGAGGCCTGTGGTGGGTGGAGCAGACACAAGAGGAGGGTAATTTGGATTGGTTGTATGCAGTGCTGAAGGAGTGAGTTCCGAGATGTCGTCCGGTGCGGTGGGATCGGCCATAGAGGTCAGCGTAAAAAAAAAGGACCCGTAGAAAGTGACGTCTCTATTGGAAGCCAACTCCCCAGCAGGTGGGGTTGACCTGGGGCACTTAGAAGCCCGAACGACGAGATGGTCCCTGCCTCCGTCTCTGCTAGAAGCCAACTCCCCAGCACGTGGGGTTGACCTGGGGCACTGAGAAGCCCGAACGACGAGATGGTCGTGGTGGTAATTGGGTGGGTGGGCGGGGGGTGGGCGGGTGGGTGGGGGATGGGTGGCGGATGGGCGGGGATGGGTGGGCGGGTGGGCGGGGGGTAGGCGGTGAGGTGGGGGGGTTGTGCGGGCGGGTGGGCGGGGGGTGTGCGGGGGGGTGTGCGGGGGTTGTGCGGGCGGTGAGGTGGGCGGGGGGTGGGCGGGCGGGGGGGTTTGGCGGGCGGGGGGTGGGTGGGCGGGGGGGTTGGCGGGCGGGTGGGTGGGCGGGTGGGTGGGCAGGTGGGTGGGCGGTTGGGTGGGCGGGTGGGTGGGCGGGGGGGTGGGCGGGTGGGTGGGCGGGGGAGTGGGCGGGGGGGTGGGCGGGGGGGTGGGCGGGGGGGTGGGTGGGCGGGGGGTAGGGCGGGTGGATGGGCGGGTGGGTGGGCGGGGGGGTGGGCGGGTGGGTGGGCGAGGGGTGGGCGGGGGGGTGGGCGGGTGGGTGGGCAGGGGGGTGGGCGGGTGGGGGGGGCGGGGGGGTGGGTGGGCGGGCGGGGGGGTGGGTGGGCGGGGGGGTGGGCGGTGGGTGGGCGGGGGGGTGGGCGGTGGGTGGGCGGGGGGGTGGGCGGGTGGGTGGGCGGGTTGGTGGGCGGGTGGGTAGGCGGGGGGGTGGGCGGGGGGGGTGGGCGGGGGGGTGGGCAGGTGGGTGGGCGGGGGGGTGGGCGGGGGTGTGGGCGGGGGGGTGGGCGGGGGGGTGGGCGGGTGGGTGGGCGGGGGGGTGGGCGGGTGGGTGGGCGGGGGGGTGTGGGGGGGTTGGGCGGGTGGGTGGGCGAGGGGGTGGGAGGGGGGGTGAGCGGGCGCGGGAGAGGGAGGGGAAGGGTGAGGGGGTAGGGGGGGTAGGAGGGGGGTTTGGAGGGGGTGCCGCGGGGAGGTGGAGAGCCGATGGAGGGGGAAGGTGAGGAGAGGGTGCGGGGCTGCTGAGGGGGAGGGTGGGGTGAGAGAGGCTGGGGAGATGGAGGGGAAGGGTGAGGGGGTATGGTGGGGAGTAGGAGGGGGGTTTGGAGAGGCTATGGAGGGGGAAGGTGGGGGAGGGATAGGGAAGGGGAAAAGAGGAAATGGTAGACGGTGGTGGTGGTACGTTGTTGCTTTAGCCTCGGAAGTCAACCACTGAAAAGCCACGCAAGCTTTTGAAGAGCTGGGCAACCTGAAGAGCTGGGCAACCTGTAGCCTCCGGCATTGCAGACTTCTGATATGATCTTGCAGCAAGATGGCGTTGAAGGCGGAATGAATGAGGCTACCCATTATATAGCAATGAGGATTAAGGGCTCACCTCACAGCAAGGGATGGTGTAGCATAAAAGAGTGTTCAAAAGAGAGGAGAAGCCAACTTTAATCTCATCCATCCAAGAGGTAAACAAAGAAAAGGCTAGCCTTAAAAGCTAGTTTGTGGAACTAAGAGCCATCAAAAAATTTGCGCCTAAATTTTGTGTATGTGAGCACGTTTTTTTTTTATAGAAATTATTAGCAATGATTAAAAGGACACAATAGAAAAACAAAATGACCTAAGAACAATGGAGGGGGATGTTAGAACGTTTTATGATAGGCTTTGAGTCTAGAAATATTTACTAGCGGTAGTGTGGCTCCATTGAGTGTTTCTAACTATACAGCGCCCCAATGCAACGTCTTCAGAACACGAAAAGGGCCCTCCCAATGAGGGATCCATTTCCCTTTTGCATTCGAATGAGGGTTAGGTTTATGGAGAAGAACTAACATGCCTGCCTCAATGTTGTTGTTCCACAGATATCTATCATGTGCCTCCTTCCTCTTCATCTGAGTCTCTATCAATTGTTCGGTCGCTTGTAGACGAATCTCCTCCACTTTATGTAGTGCCCCTAGCCTTTGAGAAACATCACAATCCTGCTTTCCCTGCATGAATGCCAGCTTAGGTGATCCATGTAAAAATTCAAATGGCTCGATGGGTAATATGCCATAAACAAGTTGGAAGGGGGAATATCCGGTGGCCTCTTTGTATGCTAACCTGTATGCCCATAGTGTACCTTGGTAAGCGATGCCCCAGGAAGTGGGCTGCAACATACACTCCTTCTTTAACATTGAAATTAAAACCTTATTTGTCGATTCAGCCTGTCCATTTGCTCTTGGATAGTAAGCACAAGAGGTCCTATGAAGAATCCTATACCTGTTGAAGATTTCTTGCAGAACTTTATTTACAAAATGGGTACCCTGATCAGTGCAAATTTCAAGTGGAAAACCAAACCTGCAAATGATGTTACTATAAATGAAATCAACAACAGTTTGGGCAGTGCAATCGGGGGAGGCAATAGCTTCCGCCCACTTTGTCGCATAATCTGTAGCTATCAAGAGATATTTTTCTCTTTTTGGAAAAACGGGAGGGTAGATGGGCCCTACAAAATCTAGCCCCCACTTCTCAAATGGTTGCTAGGAAGTGGAAACAACCAAGGGGTTATGTCTCTGCTTTGTTGGCTTAGGTCCACACCTCTGGCAAATGTCACATGCCTTTCCCCATTCATCTGCATCCTTAAATAGTGTAGGCCACCATAGACCAGCATCCAGTATCCTCTGACTCATAATATGTCCTGGAAGGTGCCCACCACCTATTCCTTCATGTGCAGAGTGAAGGACTTCCCTCACTTCTTCTTCCTCCAAACATTTCCTGAGCCGGTCATCCTTGCCCTTTCTATACAATTTATCTTCAATGAAGGTATATGGTCTGCTCTTGATTAGCAGTCTCTTCTTTTGTATAGCACTAGCCTTTTCTGGATACAACCCAGTTTTAATGAAATTTTTGATATCGGAATACCAACCTTGAACATGTACAGCAAACAGATGAGCATCTGGAAAGTCATCATTGATTCCACTAGTTTGATTCATCATATTTATTCTAGATAGATGATCCGCCATAACATTTTCTTTTCCTGGTTTATGGACTACAGAAAAATCAAACTCTTGGAACAACAATAACCACCTCCATATTCTACCAGTGGCTTGTGGTTTGTTGAGTAGGTATTTCAGTGGTTGGTGATCTGTTATAATAATAAATTTTACCCCCAGTAAGTAATGACGGAATTTTTGGACAGCAAAGACCATTGCTAGGGCTTCTCTTTCTGTAGTACTGTAATTCCTTTTAGCCTTGGTCAAGATTCTACTGGCATATTGAATTGGCCTGTCCACTTTAAATTCTTCGCTGGATTGTGTCAAAACTGCCCCTACTGCATAGGCACTGGCATTGACATGTATATGAAAGATATGTGACCACTCAGGTGTGACCAAGATAGGAGCAGACACTAACCTTGACCGTAATGTTTGATATGCTTTTTCCTCCTCTTCTTCCCATTTGAAGGGTACGTCTTTACCTGTAAGTCTAGCCAGAGGTCTAGCTATCTCTGCATACATTTTTATAAACCTTCTATGATATCCAGTATGCCCCAAGAAACTCTGAATCTCTTTAGGGGATTTAGGTTTAGGTAACTTTAATATAGAAATGATTTTGTCAGGATTTGGGGCCATACCTTTAGCCGACACCACATGTCCTAAGAGGGTTCCTTCTGTCACAAGGAAGTGACATTTGTTTGGATTGAGCTTTAACTTAGTCTCCCTACATCTTTTGAAAATATTCTGCAGCTGCCTCAAGTGGTGGTCCAAACAATCTAGAGGAGTTTCTTTATGAGAACCTGAAAATGAAGAGAAGTCATCCATGAAGATTCTGAGTGACTCCAACAATAGGGGGCCAAAAATAAGATTGACCGTTCTGTTAAAGGTGGCTAGAGCATTTCTGAGCCCAAATGGCATTTTTACATACACATATGTTCCCCAAGGTGTAATAAAAGCAATCTTTTCACGATCCTCTGGGTGTATTGATATTTGATTATAGCCACTGAATCCATCCATAAAGCTATATAATGCATGCCCAGCCACTTCTTCAATGACCTGTTCTGCAAAAGGCATAGGGAAACCATCTGGAATGGTCACCTTGTTGAGTGCTCTAAAGTCAACACAAATTCTGATTTTATTAGTATTCTTCTTCGGTACTATAACCATAGGTGAGAGCCACTCTGAGTGTTCAACAGGAATGATGATTCCTGCATCCTCCATCTTTTGGATTTCCACATAGAGAGCTTCGGCATATTTTGGATTAAGTCTATAACTCCTTCCTCTTATGGGTTTTGCTCCATCAACCAGAGGGATTCTGTGCTCTCCATAAGTTGCAGGCACTCCTTCTAAGTCTTTATAATGCCAGGCAAAAACATCTACATACTGGGTCAAGAATGATTTTACCTTTTCAAGGAGCTCTGGGTGGCTCCACAACCAAGTGGCCACCAAAACTGGCTGAGTATTGTCTTGAGTGCCTAAGTATATTTCTTGGACAGGATTTCTCGCCACCATATTATCTTCGTTAGCATCTGCTTCCTTGTCTTCTTTTACTAGCTTTTCGTGTATTGCTTCATAAGCAAGCGTATGTTGGACTTCAATGTGTTCCTCCTTGTCCTGCATCCATCCTGCAGGGATTTCTTGAATTGGGAAAGAACATTCAATACCAGAATTTTTTACCTTGCTTTTAGCTTTAGAAACTTCGTTATCTGTGGTTGTCACATCCTCCTCCAAGTTGTATTTAAGGGGTATCTTCCTGCCCCTTCTGTGGTCTCTGATGGGCTCTCCCAATCCATCAACCTGGACCTGTTCCTTATCTTCATCATAACCTTCAGTCGTGCAAGGATTATTAAGAAAAATTCCAAAACAAGAGGAAGAGTTGCCGGCTTGGAGCCAATTTAGAATATCCTCTTCTTCCTCAAAATCTATTTGGGGTTGATCCTCCGATTCTATTTCCATGCAAACGCCAATTGTTTGCATCATACTAGTGTTTCCTTGATTGTCGGGGCCCTCTTCTAATTGAATCTGTGTCAGCTCCTGCCCTTTCTTTTGTACCCACATAGTGTCCTTGCCCCAGTCATGAATGACACTGGCATGCCTCAGCCAAGGTCTTCCAATTAAGAGAGGAAATCCTCCTTCAACCTGGGGCAATCTTAAAACCACAAAATCCAGAATGAATAGGTTACCTTGTACTTCAAGTTGAACTTTTGGGATTACCCCCAAGGGCCTTACTTTGCTTTGATCTGCCAAAGTAACAGTGAAGTTTGCAGGTCTTGAAGGGTAGAGTCCAATCTTTTTCATGGTATATTCAGGCATCAAGTTAATGCCAGAACCACCATCCACAATAACACCTTGAAATTCATGACCCTGGATTGATACTCTAAGCCGAGGACTTTTATAATTCGTAAGGGGTGCTTCCCTGATAATTATCCCTTTATGTGAAATAGCAGTCTTTGCCACTAAGCTTGTAGTAGAAGCCTCATCAAGTATCTGCAATAATTCTGACTTAAATTTCCCATCCATCTTTATTAATTCAAAAATACTAACCTCCGTCTTCAGGGACTTGAGTAGTTTTGAAGCCTCTGACTCTTTAAGAGAATGAGCTTCATTTGCTTTACCAAACTCTTCTTGAGCCCTGTTGAAGGCATGCCCAATGGCGTCACTGGTACCTATGAGATATTCTTTTTGGTTTGTGTCTGCACTTGTGGTGGCTTTGTCTTCAGATGCAACTCTGTCTCTATTCGATTCCCTAATTTTTGATTCTTGATTTTCGTCCACTTGAGCCTTCCCCTTGCTTCTTGTCTGTACTGCAAAAGATTCAAGTTCTTCTAATTGTACCACCCTAGTGGACGGTGAGGGTTCATTGTCCTGAGGTAATGTTTCCTCCTTGAATACAGATATCATTTGGAGATGGGGTCCGGAAGTAGAGGCTTGATTCTTAGGACAACAATTTGTATAGTGATCCCTGGCCTCTGGACAGTTTCTGCACGGAGGGGCATTTTCTGGGAGAGTGCACCTAGATTGGTAGTGCCCGCACTCTCCACATCTGAAGCAAATGATGGGCCTTCTAGGCCCATTTGCAAAATTATTCCTTGGTCTAGGATTATAGTTGTTACCTTGGTTTGCTGCGGCTGCCATCACATTTGCTGGTGGCAGATGTCCTCCCTGTGTCCAGTATGTTGTTGCACGCATTCCCTTGGATTGGCATTCATGGGCCTCATGGCCAACTTTCCTGCATAATTGACAAGTCACGTTTAGCAGAGGACACTCACTTACTATGTGCCCTTGCTTGCTGCACATGGAGCACCAGAGTCCACTCTTGATACCACCTCCTTTGAGCTCTTGCAATTCCTGCCTCAGCTGAGCTAATTCTTTTGCTTGGGCCTCCTCCTCCTTTTGGAGCTTGAGTGCTTCAATCTCCCTTCTCAGCTGAGCCACAACAGTCTCCTCTTCTGGGTAGGGCTTATTCCTTTTTAAGCCCTCCAGCTCCCTTCTTAACTGGATCATTGGGTTCTTCAGTTCTGCATCATAGGTTGGCTGGGAAGAAGTTGCACCATATTGGTGCCTTATCTGCTCCAAGCGTGTGGCCGTATTGATGAATTCCTCAACAGAGGCAGTAGGTAACACTAACTCTTTTATTTTGCATTGGGTGACCACAGGTAAGGGTTTGGCTAACCACTTCTTGACAAAGAAATCATGCGGTGGATCTGGTAGTTTAGCCATTAGTGCTTTGGCCCTGGTCACAAACTCTGGGAATTTTTCTCCTGGACCCAATCTCAAGTTTTCTAGCTCTTCTATAATTATCTCCGCCATGTTGCCATGCTGAAACTGATTTTTGAAGGCCTCTTTCATCAAATCCCAAGAGGTAAAGTGGTTTTCAGCAAACTGGCTAAACCACTTGTCTGCCAATCCTTCCAATGTGGCCGGGAAGAGTATCAAGAAGGCATCTTCCCTACCCATTAAACCTCTAGTCTTGCTTAATGCCAAAAATCTTCGAATGTGCTCATCTGGATCCTCATGAGCTAAACCTCTGAAAGAGGGAAATTTTATGTTTAATCTGGAGAGTAAGGTTTCTAGGTCTACTTGCCCTGCCATGCTTCTTACTGATGAAGTTGATGAAAGCGGGCTCAATGATCTTCTGACCGCCTTTCTTCTTGTCTGCTTGCACGTGACCCTCAAGGTTTGTGACCGGGTCGCGGTCATGAGCTGTTCATAGTTCACTTCATATGATACACTTGATATAAGTATGTACTTCTTTAATCAACTGGAGTATTACTGTCGACACTGGAATATTGTTCTCCAAGTGCAATAGATCTCTCCTATGCTCAATTCTCCTTGGATGTCCCACCGTGCGTGCCAAATTTGTTAGGGGATTCTTGGACAAGAAGGAGTTTGAGGGTTTGTAGGAGAGAGAGGAAAGAATAAAGAAAGAAATGAGCTGGGAAACTTCACAGAGGAAATAACCTTGGAAGCTTCTGCAGAAGCACACCTTGGAATCTTGAGTTTGATTAAAGTAAAACAATTACAATAGTTGAGCGCAATCCGAGTCAATACTTCTGTGCGCACTACAGAGGGTGCTTAATTACAAAAATACCAATTATCCCGAAGTCTTCTTGCAGTCGGCCTCCTCTGCACCAGTCCTCTACTTGCTTCAAGCTTATCCTTGTGCACACCTTGCACCAAGCTTCCACCAAGATGAGGAATGAGTATCTTCTGTCGGCATACACACTGCACAGAGACTTTGAGGTCCTTGGGGTCTAGCTTCGCACTCCCTGCATTCTTCCTTAGCCACCTCTCTTGCACTCTTCACTTCCACCTCTCTTGCACTCTTCACTTCCACCTCTCTGTCGTACCCCGGTGTCCCTTGCACTTCTCTCTCCTTCTTTTTTCCAATGTGTCACCAAGAATAGCCTTTGTCTTTCTTTGTTGAGTGTGCCGGTTCCGTGTGCTCTAACTGTAATACAATCTTGGTGTCCTTTCAATGTCCCAAGATTGTCTTTTTAACTGGTGGCCAATGACTCACTACTTTGTCATGTAGTGACTTTAGACTTAAATCAAAATTTTGATTGGGCGGCCATATTTCCACATGTGCGTACAGCCGCTTCACATGCCTTTATTTCTTTCCTTTTACTTCGTCACTTTTTCCCCAAAGAAGGGTTCACCTGGACCCCATTACTTTGAACACCCTTTGACCCTAAGGGGATTAGCAAAAATACTTCTGCAATACCTCTTGTCTGTGAACAATTAAAGACCTTATATATGAACAATTGAAGGTGCACTACCTGTGCACTTTGACCCTGTAATTTTGATACTTTACTCTTGCCTATGCATAGCTGTGACCTTGACTTTGCTAGTTTCAACCAATTCGGCTCAAAAATACCCAAAAATTTCAAGATTTTTGCATAAAATAAATCTTCTTTTAATTCTTTTCCAATATCAAAATCAGAGGATAAAATAGAAATTGAACTGCATAAGGGTTTATGACTCAAAGCATCGGCCACCTTGTTTTCTTTCCCTGCTAAGTATTTAATATCAAAATCATATTCACTTAGCAATTGGATCCATCGTTTTTGTCTATTGTTAAGTAAAGGTTGAGTAAATATGTATTTAAGGCTCTGATGATATGTTCTCAATTCAAACTTTACTCCAAGCAATAAGTGTCTCCAATGTTTAAGTGCATGAACAACTGCAAGAATTTCTAAGTCATGTGTTGTATAATTTAATTCATGTTTCCTTAATTTCCTTGACTCATAAGCCACTACCCTCCCTTCTTGTGAAAGTACGCATCCAATTTGGCTTCCACTAGCATCACATGCAACAATAAAAGGCCTCTCTAACTCAGGTATCTTTAGCACACAATTTTTGATAATTTTCTAACGCATTTTGACACTCATCGTTCCATGTGAACTCTCTATTTTTCTTTTTCAATTCTGTAAGAGGATTTGCAATTCGAGAAAACTCCCTAATGTGTGCCCTCTCATATTGTGCCAAACCAAGGAAGCTTCTCACATCTCTCACACATTTGGGTGTAGGCCAGTCAACTATGCTTTTAACTTTCTCAAGATCTATGTGAGTCCCTTCCTTAGAAACAACTCTCCCCAAATAAGTCACTTCCCCTTTTGCAAAAAAAACATTTACTCATCTTACCATATAGTTTATGCTCTCTTAGTTTTTGTAAATTCTTCCCGAGATGCAATGCATGTTCATCATTATCCTTAGAATACACAAAAATATCATCAAGAAAAACTAATATAAATTCATCGAGATATTCATGAAACACATTATTCATCAAACACATAAATGTTGCAGGAGCATTTGTCAATCCAAAAGGCAAAACCATGAACTCATAATGACCATATCGTGTTCTAAAAGCGGTTTTGGGTATGTCCTCAGACTTTACTCTAATTTGATGATATCCTGATCTTAAGTCAATTTTAGTGAATACTGTGGCACCACTCAATTGACTCAGTAGTTCATCTATGTGTGGTAGTGGATACTTGTTCTTAATGGTTTTCTTGTTCAATCCCCTATAGTCGATACAAAGTCTGTATGAACCATCTTTCTTTTTCTGAAACAAAACAGGTGCTCCCCAAGGTGAAACACTAGGTCTTATCAACTCCTTCTTCAATAGATCATTCAGTTGGAGGTTCAACTCTTTCAATTCATCAATATTGAACCTATAAGGTGCTCTGGAATAAGGTTCACTTCCTAGATAAAGGTCTATAGCATGGTCAATTTTCCTAGGAGGAGGCATGCCTGGTAGATCATCAGGAAATACATCTCTGTACTCATCTAAAAGTTTTCTAACATATTTAGGTATTTCCTCTTCTTTCTTCTTCTCCTGAAGGTCATGCACATAAACCAAATATGTCTCACAACCCTGTCGAATACCCCTAATCAACTTTATTGCAGAAATAGGAGAAAAACTTGAATTACACTTGCCTTCAAGACGATGTTCCTTCCCTTCTATTTTCAAAGTAAGGATCCTGCTTTCACAATCAATCACGACACTGTTATGAACTAACCAGTCCATTCCGATGATTACATCACATTCTCTCATTTCAATTACATGGAAGGTACCCAAAAACTTATGTTCTCCAAACATAAAATCAAGATTCTCAATACAACCTCGAGTATAGTGTATCCTACCATTAGCCATCTGTACAGGTCTTTTAGTCTGCATCTCAATATGCAACCCTAAAGCTTCTGCCATCTTAAGTGAAAGGAAACAATTTGTACTACTTGAATCAATCAAGAAACTAACCTTACGTGAGGATATGTCCCCCATAATCCTAATCACCGATGCCCTTGAATGAGAAGATGTTTTCATGCATTGAAGTCTAGGGCTAGAACACTTACCTTGATCATCTGCTTCCTCAATTGTCATGTTTTCTTCTTGTAGATGAGCTATCTTTGCTTGCATAGAACGGTTGATGGCCTTGTTTGGACATTCAAAAGTGTGATGTCCTTGTTCTCCACATCGAAAACAAAGTCCCAGTCTTTTAGCCCGCTCCAAGAAATCAGAATCACGTTGCGAGTGCACAACTTCTTGCTTCTTAAGTGTATCCGTTTGCTTCGGCTTAGTTTTTCCTCCTTGACCATTAATAGAGTTAGTCGATCTCTGTCCATTCTGATTTATTGAAATAGGTCTTGGGGGTCAATGTCCTGTTGAGATAAACCTTGATTTGGATGCCTTTTTTGTGGTAAACTTCTCCATCTTCTCAAAGTTCTCTGCTTTTGCAACTGCATAAAGAAAATCTACACATCCGGACCCCTTTACTTGATAGCGAAGCTCTTCCCGCAAACCCTCAATAAACTTGCTTTTTAGGGCATCTCCAGAAACTTCTAGTGCATACTTATGTAAACGCAAAAATTTCTCCTTATATTCTTCAACAGACAAGTTATACCCATCATCCTCATACTGCTTGAAAGAGTAGAATTCAATTTTCTTTTCCATCCGATAATGTGGAGAACAATAATGATTCTCTGCTTGCTCTCAAAACTCTTTCTAGAGGATCGAACCTTCACGTGTTCTTGTCTGTATGTATGATTTCCACCACAGTTTTGCGACTCCTCTTAGATGCAGAATTGCCACCTTTGCTTTTGATTCCTCACTAAATACGTGCACGTGAAAGAAATCTTCAAGTTCCTCAATCAATGCTTCAAGATCCTCTCCAGGTTTCTTCTCACCATCAAATTCATTTAATTTCGCTCTTTTAAACACTTGCTTAAGTGCAGATTCACCTGCATCATCGTTCTCTTCGGGTTCACGTTGCCGTCTAGCTCTACGTGCATTCAATGTGCCCACACCATTACCACCTTCATCATTGAGCTCCGTGGAAGCATTTGTAGTACCCTCTTTTTGTTTGTTGGATCTTTCTTTATGTAATTCTGCATTCAACCTACGGATAAGCTCCTCTTGTTCTTCTATCTTCTTCTTCAAAGCCTGCATCTTGTCCCGGAATCCAACTCTACTCTGATACCACTTGTAACAAGTCTCCTAATCTTGAATCACAATCCCACACAGAATAATAGGCCTCGACACCACAAGATATAAAGAAGGAAAACAGAGTATACGCAAACAAGAAGAGAGAGAATTTTATTATCTGTGCAGATTTACAAGTAGTACTAATCTGCATTACAAAATCTATCAGATAGCTTCAATGTGAAGCCTCATCCACACGACCACCCCCGAGCTGATCTCAATCCCAATCTCAATCACAATCACAATCTCAATCCCAATCTCAATCACAATCATAATCTCAATCTCAATCTCAATCTCAATCTCAATCGCAATTCCAGAAGCCGAAAAACGATCGTAATGACTGTACGACCATCCTCCTTTTCTATCTCTCAGTCTTCCTCTTTTTTTTTTGGATCTCCACCTTTCGCCAGCGCACGACCAATCATGCCTTCCTAGACCCGCACTTTTAGAATCTGCATGCTCCAAGATAGCGTCTTTTCGCATGTCTCATGCAAGACTTCTAGACCACCCATGCATCTACTTTTCATGTCCACCATCAAGAATCGTACCTGCAAAAATAGAGGTGATCCCTACAACGCATTCACACACACACGTCAATCACCCAAAAATAACCTATATACCCATGTGCGTTTTCTAAATCCGCGAACATGAATAAGATGAATGAATGAAGGCTTCTCTTTTTTTTTTAAGTGTTGGAAAACGGCACTTTTCCAAGCCCTATAACTCAAAAACGGTGAGGAATCAACTTGAGCTTGTGAGAGACAAAAATATTCAGTTCTTAAATCTGTACAATAGTGTTAGAGATGCCTCAGGTCCAAATCTGCTTCCAGATATCACTTTTGGGCCCTGCGAAATCGAAATTCTAGAGAAAGATGAAAAAACATGAAAAATCTCTTCATTAACCTATCTTCATGGAACCAAATGAGACATAAAACATAGGAACTACAAAAAATTCAATCAGGTAAAGTTTTTCTACTAAGAGTACTCTACCTTTCTCTCATACAACACTTTTTCAGATTCCTTCATCTTCATGCTCCAAATTAACATACAAATTTCATGCGACAACTTTCTAGAGAGAATGCAAAAACTTATTGCTACAAAATTTTGCAGACATGATCAGAATATCCTAAACATAAAATTTCATTATTACCTACACATCTTTTTTTTTTCCAGGTGGAAAATCAATGTGGCATCTTACAATTCTCCCCCTCTTTTAAGAACTCTGTCCTCAGAGTTGGAAAGAAGGATAATGTTCCATAAACTCATCTAAACCAACCCATGTTGAATCTTCAATAGGATATGCAAACCACTTTACTAAAATTTCCACTATTTCACGATTCCTAAGATGTCTAATTCTCCTATCCATTATAACTTCTGGTTCAAGCTCAAAAGTGGCATCTTCCTTCAACGTAGATTTGTCCTGCAAAACATGATCAACATTAGGAACATACTTTTTAAGTAATCCAACATGGAAGACTGGATGAATTTTCAAAGTGTTAGGTAGGTCAAGTAAATATGCAACATAACCAACTTTCTATAAGATTTTGAAAGGACTAGCATAACGAGGAGACAATCGATGATCTTTGCCTAAAACTAGATTTCATTTAGAAGGACTCACTTTCAAAAAAACTAGATCATTTGTTCTAAATTCCAAGGGTCTCTTTTTGAGATCATGATATAATTTCTCACATTTCTGTGCATCTTTCATGTTTTTCCTTACCTTATTTAGCTCCAAATCCATGTTTTCAAGCATCTCTTTGGATATTTCAACCCGATTCTGCGAATTAAAAAGTGAATGCGGCAACAAGCAATTATAACCATACATTGCTTCAAAAGGTCTCATCCTAATAGAGGAATGCCATGCACTATTATATGCATACTCAACCAAAGGCAAATATTCAGTCCAATTGTTTTGCTTGTCATTCACATACATGCGTAACATATCCTCAAGCATCTTACACCTAAGGTGTTCACATGGTTTCCAAGCTTAGGAAATCACATGAAATCACATGGCTTCTAAAAGAAGACTCTCCAAGCTCTCACGTACAAAACAAGTGGCTAGGAGAAGCTTCTAATCAATCCTAAGGTACTCAACCTTAGAGAATTATCCCTAAGGTTTAAGACCCATCTAAAAGGGGTAAATAAACCATAAATCCAAACGGTTTCACACCTAGAAACCCAAGGGTTCTACCCCTTAGACCCATGTAATTATACAACACATTTCCTCATGTGGCTAAAATGCCAACCATCGGAGTATTGGTAAGTGTGGCTGTATCTAGGAATTGGAATATGTATCAATTGGATGTGAAAAATGCCTTTCTCAATAGCTGGATTTCAGAGGAGGTTTACATGGCTCAACCTTGTGGCTATGAAGACCCAAGAAAGGTAAATTATGTGTGCAAATTGAACAACGCTCTTTATGGTTTGAAGCAGGCACTTAACGCATGGAACCATAGGTTAACAACCTATCTTCAAGAACAAGGATTCATAATGAGCAAGGCAGATTCTTCTCTGTTTGTCAAGAGAAGCAACTTAAAAATGATATATTTATGTGTTTATGTTGATGACATCATTCTGATAGGTAGTGATGCCAATGGCATCAAACAGATCAAGAACCAAATGATGTAGGAGTTCAAAGTTAGTGATCTAGCATTTCTGAAGTATTTTCTTGGACTTGAGTTAGTCTACACAAATTCTAGAATCTATATCACTCAAAGGAAATATGTGTAGTACAAGTTGAAGAAGTTCCATTTGGAGAATGCAAAGGTAGCTAGCACCCCTATGGAGGTAAATCATAAATTAAGTGCTTATGAAGGTGACTTGCTTGAAGACATTGTTGGATATCAAAGCATAGTTGGAAGTCTAAACAATGCAACCTTAACAAGGATTGACATAGCTTATGGAGTAAGTTTTCTAAGTCAATTCATGTACAAACCTAGAGCACCTCACTTGGAAGCTGCCAAAAGGATTTTGAAGTATCTCAAGGGTACTCAAAATCAAGGTCTTTACTTCCCATACACATCAAATTTGGACATTAAGCTTTACTCAGATGTAGATTGGGCAGCCTGTAAGGATGCCACAAGGACTACTTCTGGATATCTTTCTTTTCCAGGTGATACGCCCATTTCATGGTCTTCCAAGAAGCAACCTACTGTTGCTCTATCTTCAACAGAGGCTGAATACAGGGGATTAGCAATTGCTACACAAGAAGCCATATGTATTAGATTGTTATATTCAGATTTGGGACTTCATACTCACTCACCTATGATCTTGGGTGACAATACAAGTTCTTTGCATCTTGCAGCAAATCCTACCTACCATGCAAGAACCAAGCATATAGAAGTACACTATCACTATGTTAGAGAGAAGCTAGCAAGCAAGGAGAATCAATTGGCGTATGTGTCTACAAACATGCAATGCGCAGATTTGTTAGCCAAAGCACTTGATGTGTTGATATATTTAGGTAGTTTGTGTGTGAACACACCAGGACCCCTGGGGCACTTTGTTCCCTCTTTAGGAGGTTTTTTTTCCCTCAGCTTGTATATACACCTATTGCCCTAATGGGCTACTTATCTTTGTACATTCTAGCGGTAATACATTCAGTATTGTGCGTTGAGCTCCAAGCTTCTTCTTCTTCCTTGTGCTTTTTGCGTGCTTACACAAACATCTAACTCCAAAAATTGGTATCAAAGCAGGTCGCCACTTCATCTAGGGTGTTGTCGGCACCTCTCAGGTTGTAGTCTCAAAATCGCATGAATTTTGGTGAGCATACTCAGCATGTTTTTGAGATCAAAACAGCTTCACTATGTGGTGCCAAAATTAGGATCTGAGCTCGTTTCGACCTTTGAATGCAGTATCATAGTGCTTGTGCAGGCTATTTCGTCTTTTTGTGCCAAAGATATATACCAGTTTTGGTTTGCTAGTATAAGCGTCTCGAAGTCTACTAGAGGTTTAGCAGAATTTGTCTAGACAATTTTGTTCAACTTTTTGAGATACAATCAACTTTCTGCATCAAGGTATTTTAGTCACCGGCCATGGCTGAAAGCAGTGATGTATTTCGTATGTTGGATGTTGAGGATAAGTTGGATGGTACCAACTACCTGTTGTGGGATTATATGATGCGACATGTATTGGTTGCAAAAGGACTATGGAACATTGTGCAGGGTGTTGAAAACGTCCTATCACACCTGCAACTTTTACAACTACAGGTACTAAAGCTGATGTAGAAGGTGTCGAAGATGATGATATTCTGCATATTCCTCTTCCTGCTACGATTTTTGCTGCACCTACTACAGAGAAAATTTGTTTGGATGGTAGAGATGCCCAAGCACATGCACTGATAGCTTTGTCTATCAAACGTGCCATTATTCCTCAAATTTGCGCTTGTAGAACAATTAAGGATTCTTGGGATACACTTAGCACATTTTACCGAGCTAGGAATGAGGTTCGTGTTGCTTACTTCGAAAATAGTTGGAGAGTGAGCACATGAATGAAGGTGATTCTATGGATAGTTTTCTAACAAAGATCAAAGACTTGAAGGAATAGTTAATTTTTGTTGATGAGGTTGTTGGTGCATTTTACCCAAGCCTACATGCTTGATATGCTTGATATTATGATTATTTGTAAGTCACATGTGTAGTCATGTGAACACCTCTTGTAAAAGAGTTCATTTTATCTCTTGTAATTCTGAAAAAGAAAAAAGAAAAGGATGGCTTACCTCATCCATGATGTAAAAGAAAAGTCATGTCTCTATCTACCTAAAAACATGAATTTTTGAGCTGAGGGAATATCTCCTAACTTTGGGGATCACTTTTAGGTGGAGCCATTCGAATTCGAATTCAAAACTCCCTCCAAGAATAGCTATAAAAAGAGCAAGAAGGAAGAGGTGATTAGCAAGCCTTGTACGTGACCACTTCATATCATTTTGTAGAGATTGAAGAGCTTACTCCATAGCTCTATCATTCTACTCCCATTGTGCAAAGATTCATTGCCAATGTGGTTGTAATCATATATGAATCTGTACATTTATCATCATCTACTTCTCTGTTTTGTTCTCTGCTATACTCACTCAAAGCAATAACTTCAGAAGGTCATATCTCAAGTTGTACGCAATCTTTTTCCGTGTTTTAATGTGTGTTGGATAGCTCTTACTTTCTAGTTTTTTCATATAAATGTTCATGGTCATTGGATTTATACTTTTGGAGACATCTGCATTGTACTGCTCAGTGGTCTATCTCTATAGAGCCCTGAGAATGGTGGGCATGTTCCAGAAATTGATAAATCTTCTTCTCAGTGCTCAGTCCATCATTTGAAGTGTTTTAACTCGGATTGGGAAGTGTGCTAAGTGTATTTTTTATGCCCAAAATGAATTTATCTAGTTCCTACCAGGTTGAGAGCACTGTTCACTTTTTCTAGAAGGTGTATGTCCAAAAATAGCGAGTTTTGGGAGCTAGTCATTTCGCAACTAGTCTGTCTTGACTTAAACTTTTGGGATACATGTTCCAAAGTACTTGGCTGATATTTTGGTGGATTTCGGAAGCTCAAAGGGTCTACTAATCAACTCTGAAGTCTCAATTGGCTGGTGTGAAGCTCATTGTAGCAGCACCTACTTCTTTGGATTGCATCCACCATCTCTCTTCATAGTGGTATCAGAGCATAGTCAAGCAACATGGGAGATGGATTTCCATCAACAATTGACAAATTGGATCAAAACAACTACCCAGAATGGTCTCTAAGGATGGAGGCTTACCTTCAAGGGAGGAATCTATATGGAATCATATCCGAAGATGAAGCAATGTCAACCATGAGGAACAAAGGGCAACCATCACATGAAGAAGTGGAAGGGCTTTCAAATTGGTGTTCGAAGGATGCACTTGCAAGGTCCTATATTCTAAACTCAATCTCTGATTTTCTTTTACCTCATGTCAAGGGATGCAAGACATCAAGAGAGACCTGGAATGCACTTGCTTCTTTCTTCTCTTCCAACACTCGAGCAAGGAAGAACCAATTGTGGATGGAGGTCACAACAATGAAGAAAAGCCCGAAGCAAAATGTGACTGATTATGTCACAAAGATGAAGGAGATTTCCAACCAACTTGGAAGCATTGGAGAGGTAATTGAAGAGGATCAAATCATTAGACAAATCATAAATGGAATCAAAGCAGACGACAAGTGGGAGTCATTCACAACAGCCATGGATTTATTCATGGATATGCATGTACCCAACCTCAACACACTCATGGGCCAACTCTTCACTCATGAAGCAAAGATTAGCAAAGGTGGTGAGTCCTCAAGAGGTAATCAAACTTCTTCCTTATATTTTGATAAAGCTAAGGTCAAGGACAAGTCAAAGAATAGGAAGAATGAAGATGAAGGTAGCTCTTTCCAAGCAAACTTTGTAGGTAGAGGAAGAGCTAGAGGAAGAGGGAGAGGTGGAAAGCAAGGCAGGGGGAGATTCCAATCATCTCAACCTTGCAATATATGTGGCTTATCTAATCATACTACTGAAGAATGTTTCAGGAACCCAAGGAACTCAAGAAGAAGAGGATTCAATAGAGGTGGCTATGGATCAAATAGAGGCACGTACAATGGAGGCTACAACAACTACTACAACAACAATTACAACAACAATTACAACAACAACAACTATCAAAGTGGCCATAGAGGAAGAAGAGACTACAATAACTATGCAGAGGACCAAAGTCAAGAAGATTCATTATTGATTATGAATCTATCAGTGAAGAAGCGTAAGGATGATGATCACATATTTTACATTGATTCGGGATGCTCAAACCATGTAGCAGGAAATGTGGCTTTACTTTCTGATTTGGAAGATCCTCATAACAAGCATGAAGTGCAGACAGGAGATGACACAAAGCACTGAGTGGAGAAGATAGGTAATGTGAAGACATCAGATGGGAATATGAACCTCTTAAGCAAAGTCTTGTATGTCCCTACAATTACCAAAAATTTAATAAGTGTTGGACAGATTGTTGAAAAAGGATTGCAGGTTAGATTCAATCGATTTGGAGCATATGTTGAAGACTCAAGGCAAGGCTTTGGAAGGATTGCCAAAGGAGAAAAGACAGGAAGGCTCTTCACTTTTGAAGCGGAAGATACAAAGAACATAGCTTTGTTTAGCTATGGATCTCAAACTCTAACAGATTTGGAGATATGGCACAAAAGGCTTGCTCACATTGGTGAGAGGACACAAAACAAATTTGCAGGGACCAAAGTGTACTTGGTTTGCCTAATATCACAAGGCAACACATGATTTATAAGTGTGAAGCTTGTCAACTCAGCAAGGCTCATAGACAACCTTTCAATAAGAAAGGATATATGTATCAAAATCCTTTGGATCTAATGCACACGGATGTATGGGGTCCAAGTAAGGAGCCATCTATATCAGGCTCAAGATATTATGTGTCCTTCATAGATGATTGTAGCAGGTGGACCATTCTGTTTTTCATGAAGCACAAGGATGAAGTGTTTAATTGCTTTAAGAACTATATTGCTCTTGTTGAAAACCAAACAGGTAGGACTTTGAAAAGACTCAGATCAGATGGTGGAGGAGAATACTTATCTTCTGAATTTGATGCCTTCTTGCATGAAAGAGGCATTGAAAGGGAAGTCACTACAAGGTATACACCCAAACTCAATGGTGTAGCAGAGAGGAGGAACAGAGCTATTGTCGAAGCTGCAAGGTCCATGCTCAACGAAAAGGGATTGCCAAACTACCTATGGGCAGAGGCTGTGTCTACAGCCACATATCTCATAAATAGACTTCCATCTAAGTCACTAGATGGAACCACTCCATATGAAGTGTGGAATGGAAGAAGACCTAGTCTAGAGCATTGTAAAATCTTTGGATGCTTAGCCTATGCTCACATTCCTTCTCAAGTAAGAGGGAAATTGGATCCCAAGGCAGAGAAGTGTGTATTCATTGGTTATGATCAAAACCAAAAAGGATATAGATTGTACAATCCAACTAATGAAGGGTTTTCTGTGAGTAGAGATGTAATTTTTGATGAAAACAAATCATGGTTTGATGATGACAGGAAAGTGAAGCTGCCTTATGATTGGATGAAGATTTTCCATCACTTCAACCAAAGGCACCAAAACAGATTGAAGAAAGTGATTCGGAGATTGACCTAGAAGACTTGGAAAGACTAAAGCTATGGAAGAACAAAGGTAAAGCAAAGATGCAGGATGCTACATATGAACCCGAGAGCTCACATCAACCACTTAGAAGGTCTTCAAGGGAGAAGAAGAAACCTTAGAGGTTTGGTTATGATACTTCTTTGGTCACCAAGCACTCAATCTACATTGCAAAGGATTCAACCAATGAAGAACCTACCACATTCGAAGAAGCACAAAGCAAGAAAGATGCAATGGATGAAGAAATGGAAGCCTTGAAGGAAAATGAAACTTGGGAGCTTGTACCTAACAAGCCATCTATGAAGGTAATTGGATCTCGATGGATATACAAAATCAAGAGGAATCAAGATGGAAGTATAAATAGGCACAAAGCAAGGTTAGTTGCTAAAGGGTTTGCTCAAACCCATGGTATTGATTATGAGGAGATTTTCTCTCCTGTTGCAAAAATGCCTACAATTAGGGTTCTCATTAGTATTGCTACATCTAGAAATTGGAATCTGTATCAACTTGATGTAAAGAATGCTTACTTGAATGGATGGATTTCAGAGGAAGTGTATATGGCACAACCTCCTGGATATGAGGATGAACATCATCCTAACTATGTATGCAAACTAAACAAAGCTTTGTATGGATTGAAGCAAGCTCGAAGAGCTTGGAATTTCAGATTGGTGACTTATTTGCAGGACCAAGGATTCAAAGCTAACAAAGTGAATACCTCTTTGTTCATAAAGAGGAATGGATCTGAAGTGATCTATTTATGTGTGTATGTTGATGATATTATTATCACAGGCAATGATCTTGAAGGAATCAAACAGGTAAAGAGTCAAATGAAGGAGGAGTTCAAAATAAGTGACCTCGGACCACTCACTTATTTTCTTGGATTGGAGTTGATCTACACAGATTCAGGTATATACATCACACAAAGGAAGTATGCCCATGACATGCTCGTCAAGTTCAAGATGGAAAATACCAAGTGTGCAGGTACACCTATGGAGAGAAATCATAAGCTTAGTGCTTATGAAGGAGAGCCAATTGAAGACATCACAAGCTATCAAAGCTTGGTTGGAAGTTTGAACTATGCAACACTCACAAGGGTGGATATATGTTATAGTGTTAGCATATTGAGTCAGTTTATGCATAAGCCGAGAAGACCACATATGGAAGCGGCCAAGAGAGTCCTCAAGTACCTAAACGGGACCATGAATGAAGGTTTGTTCTATTCATATACTTCAGATATTGAGCTAAAGGTCTACTCAGATGCAGATTGGGCCGGATCTAGAGATGATAGAAGAAGCACATCTGGGTATATATCGTTTAAAGGCTCAAAAGGCATTTCTTGTTCATCGAAGAAGCAACCAACCGTGGCATTATCTTCTACCAAAGCCGAATATAGAGGTTTGGCTAATGCAACTCAAGAAATCATGTGGTTAAAGTTTTTGTACACAGATCTTGGACTTCATTCTTCAACACCTCACATTTTTGGTGACAACACAAGCTCACTACATCTAGCAGCTAATCCGGTATACCATGCTAGAACCAAGCATATTGAAGTCCACTACCATTATGTAAGGTGTTAGCAGCCGACAAGGGACTGAAGGACTGACAAGGCATGGCAGTGAGAGAAGAGAGTCAGAGGGGAGAGAAGGCATAAGCAAACAAGGGAGTCAACGAAGATCTGGCAAATAGGCCAATAAATTTCTTCAGGAAGAAGTACGTATGAGCATTCACGCAGATTTAGCAATAAGGCAACCTTAATTTTTCAAAACCTCTACACCAATTAAAAGTGATTCTCATCACTAAACACCATTGTAAATACCATTTCATCTTTTTGTAGCTCCATTTTGTGCAAGCCAAGGAGTCCTTGAGCTTGAGGAGCTTTAGAAGTATCTACCTGCCAATTTTCGTATTTTTTAGATCTCGTTTGAGCCTTCAAATAAGCCCTGGAACCTAATTTTTAACTAGGCCGGACACTAGGTCTGAACAGGGCCAAAGCTAGTCAAAAACTATAAAAGGAGCTAAAGAGCTCATTTTTGAGGGTAGATTGTAATTGAAACAAACTTGTAAGAGCTCTTGAAATTAATCTAAAGACTCCATTGCTTATCACTCTTTGTCTTGCTGTGTGTGCGCGTGTGTGTGTATGTGTGTGCATGTTTGTGTGCTTCTCACTCACGCACTTGTGCCGCCACTTGCTCGAGGTCTTCATACCATCCTCACGTCTTCCCGGATTGACATTAAAGGAGGTGTTACTCATCACTGAGCTACACCAAATTTTGGCGCCGTTGCCGGGGATCGAGCTTTGAGGACGAGCGTGTGATGGTAAGACGTAGAGTTGACGCGTTGGAGTTGTAGGTGAATTCTTCACTTTCTTCCATTTTCTTGTTTCTTCTACACCATCTTCATCACCATCATCATCACCACCATCTCCCACCTCCATCTCCATCATCGCAAAAAAATTTCAGTTTTTTACTATATCTCCCTTCCCCTTCCATTTCCCTCATTTCACTTGTGAGAGAGAGCGAGAGAGCGATATTGCTTGCTCTGTTTTTTGCATGTTTGTTGTGTCTCTTGCAGGTATCATCATCATCATCCCCGCAAGCACGCTGCGTAGGTACGAAACTCGTTGAATCTGTCTCGCAGTCGCCGACTTCTGTCCATCGCGACAGACAGAAATTTTCACCTTTTGGTAAATCTGAGTGCACCACAGAGGACTAGAGACCCTGCACACCACATTCCCACAAAAATTTTTGAAAAATTTGCAAAATTTCAGTCCATCGCGATTGACTGAACCCCTGTCCATCGCGACAGACTGACTTTCCATCGCGATTGACTGAACCCCTGTCCATCGCGACAGACTGACTGTCCATCGCGACAGACTGACTGTCCATCGCGACAGACTGACTGTCCATCGCGATTGACTGAACCCCTGTCCATCGCGACAGACTGACTGTCCATCGCGACAGACTGACTGTCCATCGCGATTGCCTGGACCCCTGTCCGTCGCGACAAACTGACTGTCCATCGCGATTGACTCCTGTCCATCGCGATTGACTGGACCCCTGTCCATCGCGACAGACTGACTGTCCATCGCGATTGACTGGACCCCTGTCCGTCGCGACAAACTGACTGTCCATCGCGATTGACTGAGCCTCTGTCCATCGCGATTGACTGACCCTCTGTCCATCGCGATTGTCTCCTGTCCGTCGCGATCGACTCCTGTCCGTCGCGATCGACTCCTGTCCATCGCGATTGACTCCTGTCCATCGCGATTGACAGCCCTGTCCATCGCGATTGACAGC
The DNA here is from genome assembly GCA_020310875.1 of Ceratopteris richardii. Taxonomy (NCBI): domain Eukaryota; kingdom Viridiplantae; phylum Streptophyta; class Polypodiopsida; order Polypodiales; family Pteridaceae; genus Ceratopteris; species Ceratopteris richardii. The sequence continues at coordinate 51,309,810 of CM035407.1, read as the reverse complement.
CAATTTTAGCCAAATTTTTTAGGGTTTTTAAATTGAAAAGATGGACTAATTGTGGGCATAAACATCTTACTCCAGAGCACATAAGGAGGCCTTAGGAAACCAACCTGGGGAAACCTGTTGCACAGTGATCCTGTTTGAACCCCGTCTTAACCCTAGAACCCTGAACGGTCATAACTTTTCCATACGGAATCCATTTTTTGAGCTCTAGGGCTTGTTGGAAAGCGTTGATTTTCAGATAGGGTATTTTGAAGTTGACCATACCCAGGGGGATCAAAGTCAGGGGACTTTAGAATTCTTTTCTTAAAAATCTCTATGCAAATTAGTGTTTGTGCATCAGGAATGAAAATCATTGGTTCTGTCTTTGGAAATTAAATCTTAAAGCTAACTTTGAAACTCTTACAGATCCTTTGAGAACATCGCAAGGCGTTCTAAGCAAGTGTAAGTGTAAGCTTGGGAACACACTTCCTGGGCACTCAAGGGCAACCAAGCAGGAAACAAAAGGTTGGAAACTTCTAACCCCCTCTGTCAATTCATAGTTCTGGCTAAGAACGACGAGAGGTAGGAGTCAGTCAGGGAGACGATAGGCAGGTATCAAGTTGAAGACTTCCTAAAAACTCGAGTCCAAGCTAAAAACCTAATCTCTGTACTGTCGCTAACATAAAGAAAAGGAACCTAACGTGGAACGATCAACCTCAAAGTACGAAAAACATTCAAGTATTCCTGACGACGTGATATCAGACAAGACCTTAAACACGATAAATAACTATAAAAAATCAAGTGACTAATACCAATTGATCTGCAACGAGGCTGTACTCTGGGAAAAAGTCGGGGTACTTAGATAGGCATATGAACCTTAGATCAAGACGACATCTTGTAAGGGAGAGACAAAGCCTTAGGTCTTCAGAGGCTAGTGTTAACCACACTGCTAGGTCTTGGGCCCAGCAGTTGAGCCACCACTCGTACTACCCTAGCTCTGAGACCAGTGAGTCCGAGATGTCTCAAGGTATGGAGAGACCTACAGGCAGTTCAGGAGTGCCATACTTGCATAGGGTAGAAGGCCCTTACAAAACGCAATTGGAATACCTTAGGACCAACCGATTGGGTGCTAGCATCTATGAGGACGGCCTAGGAAGGTCTGTGGTACAGATTAAGAATCTCGATCAATCCATTGGATTAGAGCGCCCAGCTGTCAAGTTCGAAAACGGGGCATACTTAGACAAGGAAGGGACTATATATGTAGTCACCAGTCATCCCGATAGGACTGATGAATTTGGGAATGTATTCCCAGAATCGGACTTAGGGGACCTAGAGCCAGGAAACATGGGTACAGAACCTAGAACCCCTCGAGACAAATCTGTTCTCACTAGGATTATCACACCCGAGTGGATTCCCCAAGATAATAAGAGCATATATCTTCTTCTGAACCGAGAAACTGAAGAAGCCTTTTGGAGATATAAATCTGATCGGCCATTTGATATAGGAACAATCATGATCTATGAGTTTAAGGATCCTGATAGCCCAGGTAGAGTGACCTACTTAGATCACGCTTCGGAGAGGATCTTTGTGGTTACAGACAATGATAGGCATGCTTACACTTGGAAGGGTGAATTCGATTTCCCCCAACCAAGATCGAATGTATCCTATGGTCACCCTGGAGCTGGAACATCCCAAGCTCATGGAATGCAAAGAGACAGAAGTAGAGATAGACCAGAAGTAAGCTTCGCCAACCCAGCGGGCAGAGAAAGAACGAGGACGGAAACTAATAGAGTGGAACCTGAGATACTTAGAGCTCACAGGAATCAAAGAAATACGGATGAGTTCCCTCTACCACGACCTAGAGAGCACACAAGGACTTTGAGACCGACTCAACTAGTTAAGTCCATGAAGAATTACTTTGATGGCACAGGAGATCCCTATGATCACGTGGCGGAATTCAAGCAAGTCTTGAGAGCTGAACAAGTGGAGGATCTATTCACGCAGTACAATGCCTTCGGTCTAACTCTTAGGAACACAGCACTTACATGGTTTCAACCATTGGATGAGCGACAGTTCAGGAGCATAGACCAACTCCTAGAGGCCTTCATCGTAGAGTTCTCTAAGAGTGGCATAAGACACAATACCTCCTCACTGATTCACAGCTTCAAGCAAACCCCTCAAGAGACCGTGAGACTTGCAGGAAGAAGATTTAGGCAATATCTTGAAAGATGCCATGTCTCGGAGCTACCTACACCAGCTAAACAAGTAGCCTTATTCTTGGATGGATTGCTGAGTACGAAATTGAGATCCTACGTGTATCTGAAGGACCCTAGGACCATAGAAGAGTGTGTACGCATGTGCATTGACATTGAAGATAACCTAGGGGAAGAACTAGAGCTTTCCAAAATCTACAAAGATTCAGATAGTGCATCTAGTCACTCTTCCACACAATCCACATCAATTGAGGAAGTCGCAGAGAAAGTGGCCCAAAAACTAGGTGTCTCTAGCAAACAAATTCCGAGATTTGCCCCTGTGAAGAGATGCTACACTTGTGGTGGCGACCACCTGGCGAACGTATGTCCCATTATGGCTCAACCCCAAGTAAACCCTAGTAGCCAGTACTGCACTATCGAACGAAGATACACAAATCACACCGCGCAAGACTGCCCATACAACAAGCAAGCAGTTAGGCAAGCCTACCCTCAGCCATACCCCGAACAAGGTAGATACCAAAACCAATACCCACCACAACAGTATGCTAGACCTCAACAAGCCTATCAACCACAATACCAAGCCCAACAAAGACCTCAGCCTGTGTTAGCCCAACAACCCCCAACTCCAGCCAATGTGATTCCGGTAAAGTATGCTGCCGCAGAAGAAAACCTGAATAGAGCCATAGTCCCTGTAACACCATTGCTTTCAGAAAGTGATCCCAGTGACCATAGCTTCGACTCCACACATGTCGATAGCCCCCAGGCTTACTACATGCAGTCTCCTGAACATGGTGAGTCTTACTATAGTGAAGAGCCACATGAACCTAGTTGGGAATCAGATTACACAAATGTCATGTATGCAAACCCCAACCCTAGACCCCAACCTAGGCAAGTAAGACCCCCATTCCCTAGAGGACCATGCTACCAATGTCAGGGAGATCATCTCATTCGTGATTGTCCCCTACCTCCACCTACACAACCCCAGTCAGTAACGATCCAAGGCTATTGTCAAGAGTGTGGAAAGGAGCATCTCTTACGAGATTGCCCTAAGAACCCCAATAATATGCCAAAAATCACTCCTATCAATGTTATCGGGTTAGTAGTAGACTCCTCAGGGAGTGTGACCTCCACTGCTCCAGTACAGGTAGTCACTAGAGCTCAGGCATTGCAGCAAACCCAAGGGCTAGGTCAGGAAAAGAGCCCAGAGGCAAGTGAAACTGAGAGCATAACCAAGAAAAGGACTAGAGCTTGGCGAGATAGTCGCGAAAGAATGAAAAGACAATGGGCTAAAAAGATGAGTGAACTTGAGGAAAGCATAAGAGAAACCAAAGCCAGGATAACTGAACTCACATCTCAAACTCCCTCTCACACTACCTCACCACCACCTTTCCCACCGCCATCCGACCAGCCACCTTCCAACCCGCCTCACCTAAACCCACCACCCCCTAGAGTAGGATCAGTACTAGCAGATCCCACTCCCGAAGACCTTAATATGATGCTCAAAGCATATCAGGCCAGAATCCAAGAAGGGCCAACCATAACTGATCATGAAAAATGCTACCCTAGAGCCGAGCTAGAGCTTGAACGAACTAAAATTTGTGCCAAAATGGTGGAATTGGCTCAGACCATGTTTGAAGCTAGTCGCCTCTTTAACATCTCTAGCTCAGCTAAGACGCAGTTACATTTTGATGGACTGCTAGGAAGAATAGAGAAGCTAATTGCACAATCAGAAAAGGAACCTGCCCCTCAAAGAAAGGAAAGGGCAAGAGAACGGATAAGCCAGCCTCTTCAAGAAGCCCAGGTGCCTCCTCAAGAAGCTTATCTTTCCCCCCAAAAGGCAGATGAGCCTCCCTCAGAAGCTCACGTACCTCCGCAGGTTGCCTACATTCCCCCTCAGGGAGCATATCAGCCTGTTCGGAGAAGTAATAGAATAAGTAATCCTCCCCAGGAAGCTCGTGCTCCAAACATCTATGAGATCGAGGAAAGAGCCAACGATAGAACAAGCCCTCCTTCCCAGGTTGCTTATGTGCCTAATTCTACGGAGCCAGACACTTCTTCTATGAATCGGTTTGCACCAGACTTCCTACGAGAAATTCAAGAAGATAAATGGGATAACGAAATTGAGGTCGCCCCTCCCTTTGAACTTGTGGATGATGCACATGACCAATTCCCACAAGACATCCCATCTATTTACGGGGAACATGAGAGTACCCAGTCTCACGAGAGATTGGACTTTGAATCCAATTCCATACAAGAGCTACCCCATTTCACAGGCCCATGGGAAGCAAAGTCCACGTGCATGAGAGCACCCACGGTCATGGTAAGAAACGAGGACTCGATCATACCTAGGAACACAGAGGTAGTGAAAAACACCAAAGTGCAGTGCAATCTCAAGTTAGAAGAGCTACTCAAGGTTAAACCTGAATTATGGAAACATGTAGCCAAACAAGTACCAGAAATAGCCAAAGCTCGTTCCCAGGTAGGATCCCATAGAACGGTACCAGAGATACCCCTGGATAAGATAGGAGATATGTGTGAAGGTGAAGAAGGGAACACCTATCTTCCCATTACCTACCAGGAGCACACCACCAAGGCAATTTTGGACTCTGGTGCAGGAGTTGCAATTGCCACCACTTCCCTATGGAAGCGTTGGGGCAAGCCAGCACTCAGGCCAACGAGAATGAAATTGCAGATGGCCGATGGTCACATAGAGAGACCCTTAGGATTGCTAGAAGGAATAACTCTCACCACCTGTGGTGTCGAGTTCGAGCACACATTTGCTATATGTGACTTTAGCAAAAATCATGCCTATGAGATGATTTTGGGACGACCATTCATGCGACAGTTGCAAGTGGTGCAGGATTGGGGAACTAATTCCTTATACCTGCAACACTTAGGTGTTACGACCAAAGTAAATCTCAAAGATTACTCTCATAGGGATGTTCCCCCTATCCAATGGAATCCCATCCATAGAGCCAAGGATGATACGGAATCTGTGCGTTCCATAGGATCAGGATCCTCATGGATGCATGAAGACACCCACTTATGGATGTGCAAAGTAGCAGTAGAAGAAGAGAAGAGAGAGAAGGCCAGAGATATAGGTGCAAACGAAACACATCGACCCATTCAAGACCCAGCATATGCACCTGTAGTCTTTCCTGACGAAGAATTCGAACCCCATGGCTGGGCAGAAATCCTAGCAACAATGGATGTAGCCATCAATGAGGAACAATGGACGCCTCACTGTGATGAGGATGGCTATGACATTTCAGTCTTCTCCATAGAGCCAATCATGGGAGAGGCAGTTCTAGAAGAATGTGAACCTCGTCCTGATGCATTTGAAGAGGCAAGTGACTCCGATCTAGAGTCAATCATTATGGACCCACCATTTGCATCAGATGAAGAATACTTCCATGAAGTAGAATTTCAACCCCAGAGGCATGGAGAATTTACAAATGATGTAAGGTTAGCAACACATGTGACCCCGAAGGAAGAAGGCAAGAAACGAAAGAAGAGAGAAGTCTCACCAGAAGAGGAAGAATCCTTGTTTGAGGTCCCAGAAAATTTTAAGAAGTACGAGATAGACGACAGGAGAGTTATGATAAGAATGCTTAAACGGGAGGCGCAATCAGGAGAGGCCTATGATAACAAAGAAACCACCAAGAAAATAGTAGTGGCCCTAGAAGAAGGAGAGGAGAGATGTACATACATAGGTCATGACCTAACAGAGGAAGAAGAGCATGCGTTAATAGCCTTGCTAAGAGAATACAGAGATGTATTCGCTTGGAGTTACAAGGATTTGAAAGGTGTTGACCCCGACATATGCTCACACACTATCCCCATGACCTCAGACGCTAAACCCTCTAAACAAAAGCCCTACACATATAACGATAATTACGCTGCCAAGATTAAAGAGGAGATAGATAGATTGGTTGAAGCTGGATTTATCTATGAAATTGAGCACACTGAGTGGGTATCCCCCATCGTAGTGGTGCCCAAGAAGAATGGCAAGCTGCGTGTATGCATTAACTTGAAGAAGGTTAATGCAGCCACCATCCGAGATAACTATCCACTTCCCATCACAGAACATCTCTTAGAAAGAGTGGCAGGCAAGGAAGTGTACAGCTTCCTGGATGGATTCTCTGGCTATAACCAAGTGGCCATAGCTCCAGAAGATCAGCATAAGACGGCGTTTGCCACTGAATGGGGCATATTTGCCTTTAGGGTAATGCCATTTGGGCTTACCAATGCACCAGCAACCTTCCAGAGGCTGATGTGCCATGTGTTTAAGGAGTTCCTGAGGAAGAATCTAGAAGTCTATGTTGATGATCTTTGTGCTCATTCCAACATTAGGCAAACCCATATTCCTGAACTCAGACAAATCTTTGACAAATGTAGAGAATATCAAGTCTGTCTGAACCCAGAAAAGTGCGTTTTTATGGTCAGGCAAGGCAAGATTCTAGGACACATAGTGTCAAAGAATGGCATATCTACTGACGAAGAGAAAGTGAGAGCCATAGCAGAGCTACCTAGACCAAGGAATGTCAAGGAAGTACAAGCTTTCATGGGGCACTGTGGTTATTACCGACGATTTATACACATGTATGCCATCATAGCAAAGCCTCTGTACGGACTTCTGACTAACTTTGAGTGGACGGATGAATGTGAGAATTCCTTCCAGGAGCTTAAACGAAGATTATGTTCAGCACCAATCTTGACCACACCAGATTGGAATAAGCCATTCCATGTTCATGTGGACGCATCCAATTATGCCATTGGGTGTGTGCTTGCACAACCTACCGGTGAAGGTAATATGGATCTTCCAATTGCCTATGCCAGTAGACAATTGAATGCAGCTGAACGGAATTATACCACTACAGAGAGAGAAGGCTTAGGCATGGTATATGCAGTCAAGAAATTTAGACACTATTTGCTGGCAAATAAGTTTAAATTTTTTACTGATCACCAAGCATTGTTGTACTTGGTAAACAAGCCATGCAATACAGGAAGATTAGTAAGATGGTTTCTCTTACTAATGGAATATGACTTTGAGGTTGTAGTGAGGAAAGGTAGGACTCATTTGAGAGCGGATCATCTCTCTAGGCTCACCTCCGGAGAAGCCCCACAGGGAGTATCAGATGACCTTCCTGATGCTTACCTGTTTAATTTGGAAGTGGTGCCGCAGTGGGCTAAGCCATTGGTGCCAGTATTGACATACGGGCCTAACCATCCTGTAGTAAACACACGGAATAGAGAGGTTGTGAAAGCCCAAAAGTACCACATCATGGCGGGAAGTATGTACAAGCACACAGATCAAGGGATCTTGGCTTGTTGTGTAGAAGAGGACGAGTATGTGAAATGGTTGCAATTAGCACATGTAGGTGCATTAGAGCAACACTACTCAAAACAACGAACCCTACAGACACTCAGGAGACTCGGAGTGCATTGGCCGACTATGGAAGCTGATGTCCAAAAATTATGCAAGGAATGCCCAATCTGCTGCACTAAACCACCTGTGGAACATGCCACTCTTTACCAAGTGTCCCTAGTGCCAGATTGGAGCGAACCTCTAGTATCCTTCCTGAGGACGAAAACCTTCCCTCAAGACATGACGCTGGCTAGGAAAAGGAGTTTAGAACAAGAAGCCCAGGATTACTCACTCATTGGTGATAATCTATATAAGCGTGGTAAAGATGGTTACCTACGGCTATGTGTCCATGAAAGTGAATATCTCAAGATCTTGGAAACTTCTCATCAAGGTGTAGCAGGAGGACACTTTGGGCCAGATCGGGTGATCAAAGCAATTCTATTTGCGGGCTTCTGGTGGCCTACCCTTCACATGGACGCACACACCTATGTGAAACGGTGTGATGTCTGTCAGCGAACCCAGTATCCTATACGTAAAGATGAGATGCCACTGAAACCTATGATGGGTGGACGTGCATTCTCTAAGTGGGGAATAGACTTCGTAGGTCCTATTAATCCCCCAGCTAAGGGTTCCCATGCAGAATATATCATTGTTGCAACAGACTATCTAACTAAATGGGTAGAGGTGAAAGCCACAACAAAGAACGATGCTCAAACAACAGCCAAGTTTTTATTTGAGAATGTGTTCACTAGATACGGACTACCTATAGAGCTAGTCAGTGATAGAGGCACTCACTTCCTAAATGAAGTTATTGAAAATCTGCTCCAAGAATTCTTGGTAGTTCATAAGAAGTCTGCCCCCTATCACCCCCAAGCTAATGGCCAGGCTGAGAGTACCAACAAGATCTTATGCAATGTACTGACGAAATTAGTAAACAATAAACGCTCTGATTGGGACAAACAGCTACACCATGCTGTTTGGGCATACCGAGTCGCCTACAAAACGGTACTCCAAGCCACCCCCTTTCAGATGGTGTTTGGCCAAAATGCTGTGCTGCCATTGGACTTCTTGATACCTACATTGAAGGTAGCACAAGAGCACGAATGGACGGGTCATGAACTCTCCTCTAGACTTTTTGACCTTGAACGATTAGGAGAAACAAGACTGAGAGCCACTGCAGGGATATATGCAGCAAAGAAACGACAGAAGGCATACTTTGATGCCCATGTGAAGGATAAGGGCTTGAAAGCAGGAGATCTAGTTTTAGTCTACACACTGAAACAACATGCAAGAAAGCTAGAAAAGAGAGGCTACGGACCCATGATCATTAACAGAATCTCAACAAGTGGAGCAGTGCAACTAGCCACATTAGAAGGCGATGTTCTCCCAAATTATATCAGCGGATGCAGAGTCAAATTGTATCAGGAACCTCTCACAGAGGAAATGCTAAGTCGACTTAGCACTGCTAAGAAACGCAAAGAGGAAGAAAAGCGAATTCGCGAAGAAGCTCAAGCAGAAGCCCTAGAGCGCATACGAAGAATGAAATTAAGAAGACAAGGTAGAGAGCAACCTCTGCCAGATGCATATGCAGATCAGGGATATGACGTGGCTATGTGTGAAGTTTCAGGTATGAGCTCACAAAGGATAACTGATCGACGTCCTTTTATAACTTTAGATATAGGACAAGGAAAGAGTGCAAGGACTGTAAGAGCCTTGATTGACTCAGGCACAGCCACTAGTGCTGTTAAATTGTCTTACTGTCAAGAGTTGCAATTGATTGTCAATCCTGTGAAAGCATATCTCGTAGGATTGGGAGGCGTGGAAACCCCTCGCATAGGCGAGGTGGAACTTCCCCTCTACCTTCATGATGAGGCAATGATAGTTAAAGCACTAGTGTGCCAAGATGAAGACCTCACTGAGCCTCTTGTCTTGGGTCAAGACTGGATCTATGATCAAGCAGTCAGCTTAAACCTAAGAAGTGGACTTCTTCAGGTATGCGTCAATCATAGTCGAATTACAGTAGAGTTAGATAATGGAGCACTCAAGGAACTAGGAAAGACACAGACTCCTGGTCCTTCCAGGAGTACACATGAAGATGACCATGCTGTTCTTGTCCAAAACTATGTGTTGCAGAGGAATGATGGTTGCAAAAAAGGAATCAGGGATGCAACGGAACTCCCTTCTTTTCCAAAGGCAAACAGGAGACGACAACCAAAGGTGGATCAAAGGCATAAGAAGCAGAGTAATACCTATGTTGGAGATCAAAAGTACCGGCGCACCAAAATGTCTCAGAAAGTGAAACAAGTGTGGGTGCGGAAAGGCGAACATCCGGCTGCACTCAAGCCAACCACACGAGCACAGCTTCTTATTAGTAACCAACAACATGACACTAATAAGAAGTCTTTCAAAATTTCTTCGACTAATGTGAAGTCTATTTGGGTGCCCAAGAGGTCGATGAAGGCTAGCCCACAATCAAGACAAATTTGGGTGCCTAAGGCTTGCTTGCGGGCTCAAATAGCTACACCAAGGCCACACCCTTTACAACGTGATTCATTCGCTCCCACCGCTGACATCCACACATTTTCAACACTCAGAAACACACTCAGGCCCATGAGCACGAACAAAACCACTTGTAAATGGGTCCCTAAAAAGCCTCATTTTCAAGCCGACACACTCATATTGCTCTCGAAAGTCTCTATGAAACCAAGAGTAAAACCTATCCGCTGCATTTGGCAGCCTAAGACTTGTAACAAACCCCCGGACCCCATTTGTAAATCCATGACCACCTACTAACCGCATCACTATCTCACTACATTATTTCACTTAGCTCTTAGGTCTACCGAACTCCTAACCACACACACACTCGCACCGAACACTTACTAACCCATTAATCTCTCCCGACCCTCATGTTAATGTTGTAATGGGGACAACAATGGTTCTCTCTTGTCCTGTACAATGTTAACGCATGTTTCTATATTCTCACAGAGACAGGAAGCAAGAAGTGACATGGCGGATACGGTAGGAACTAGCTCCCAGGCAGGCACCGGCCCCCAAATTGTGGACATTGAAAGCCTTCCGATCGAGGAGGAATTAAAGGAAAGACCAGTGGCATTACGAGCATTACATGCCATACCTATTCAGAATCCTCCACAGGGTCACACAATGCCGGTGGGCAAAACCTCACACTGGTTCAGTGATGTTGCGGGACCTCTCGGTGAAGGCACATACATGTGGGAATCCGAAGTAGAATTCAATGGACGATGGGGAAGATACCACTTCTTTACCAGAGAGTTTGAAAGGCTACAGAACAACGAAGGACTGCAACCAATATGGAGGAAGGCTGGGTTATATGATTATTTCAAGTTCCAACTACCAAAGCCAGATTTTCTAAGGTGCTCATACTTAATTAGTACCCTCACCCCCAGCAAAGACAAGAAAGGATACAGCTCCTTTGTGCTCCCATCACTCACAAGGGGCAATGAGCTGAAGCGCTTCCGCTTGACTATCAACCTAGTGAGAGAAGCTCTTGATATGCACGGAATGCACATTCCTACGGAAAAGGAGACCATGGTCCCCGATAACATGAAGAACAAGAATCTGACAAAACTGAAGGATATGGTGGCAATGACTCCCACAATTGCCATTCATTTACGTATGGTCATGCAACATTTCGCGTTCCCCGCACAAGATAGGTTCACAATGCCTCCGAAGAAGATTTGGTTTAGCCTCTACCTGGCAGATGCTTTTGAACTGTCCATCAATATGCCCCATTGGATTATCGACCAGATTCATATGGCTCATCAGAGATGGTATAAGAAGCAAAAGTCTGTGTTGTATGGTTGCTGTGCACTTACAAGAATTGTATACAGATGTCTCGCATATGATGTACCGGTGCAGAGGGCTCTCATTTGGTCCAGAGCACAGGAGTTTCAACGCAGGTTGTCCGCTGTCGGACCTCCCTCCAAAAAGATGAGAGGCACAGTACAGATGCCTTGTGCACAACCCCGTGGTGCAACCCTAACACCAGAAACAACTCCAAGGCTTCCTCGAAGAGTGCAGCCATTTACTATAAGGTTACCCAGGCAGAGCACCGATGGCCCGAACCTTGTGTTTCCCCCAGTACCGACTGATCTGGAATTCCCGCATGGATTCACTCTGGAGGATCTAACGGACGAGGAAGTTGCTAGAATCATCGACGCTGTAAATGCAGAAGTTGAAGCAGAGCAAGCGGGAGGACAGCAAACTGCCCCAGACCAACCCCAGCCCAGCCAACCGGACGTAGTCAATGTGGACGATGAAGAAGAAGCACAGGAGGAGGCACGGGGTGGACAATCAGAAGCAGAAGAACAAGAGTATGATCAGGAAGCCCTACAAGTACTGGAAGGTGCCCCCGCCTATACTAACGCATTAAAGAAGCTCTACGATACGATGAACCGAGTCCAACAGCAACACAGGCTGTCATTAGCTGCAGGTAAAGCCCTCATGAACCAGATTCTAGAGGAGGAAGGCGTGGACGAGCAATACCGTGCCACCCTGGAAATGATATCAGATGCTTTGGGAGTACCTGAAACGGTGCATACTGCACTAGTGCAATCACGAAGGACAGAGAAAAGATATGGAGGACGCCCCCCACGCACGGGAAAACAAATGAATGTATTAGGATCCGGACCACAAGGCACCCCCACAACCACGGGCACTGCACACACCACTCACGACACCGAGGAAGCCCATACATCAAGTGCACCTCCATCACCTCCCTTACCACCTTCTCCTCCCTCTCCACCACATTCACCTCCCATCACCAATGTAACTACCACTGTTACCGCCTCCGAACCCATCGCCATGACTGAAGCACAAACGGCCTATCAACCCACACACCCTCTCAACACCTCCCATGTATACACCTCCACTACCACTGTAACCCTAACGGCATCTACTGACATCCCCATTCCCCCACCCACACTTTCGGGCAGTTCACATCCACAACTGCACACACCACTGTACACATTCACCACAATCACTGCACCCACCGTTCCACTATTCACAATCACTCCCACTACTGCTTCCACCACAGATTTTATGGACATATCACCTTCCACCGCATCTCTCCCTCCCCCCATACCACCACAATCTCCCATTCCCCCACCACCCACTTCACCATTTCCCAGCATTGCATTCACACTCCCCTTCCCCTTTCCCTTCCCCGCTGCACCTAACACCCTCCCTGCATCCATCCCCATTAATAATGTATTTAATAGTATGTATCAATGCATGTCCCAACTTCAGCAACATTACCAACACCTTGACAACCAACATACAAGGCTTTTCCGAAGCCACGAAGATCTCCAAGCACGGTGCAAGGATCTTGAAGAGCAGAAGCAACTACTACAACAACAACACATGACCTTACAGGAACAATATGCACAATTAGTAGCCAACCCACCCCAAGCAGATGATGAAGAGCGACGACACATGGACGAGCTGCTACATTCTCAAATCACAGAGAACCTCAAACTCCGCCGAAACATGGCTCTACTACGGAAGCATATGTCTGCAGCCCTAGAAGAAAATAGACGGCTTCAGACACAAAATGAAGAGAACTTGGAGTTAGCCATGGAAGGTTCCCCACAGGACATTGACCCGGAGAGATTTAAGGCTATTCCCTCGGATAATATGCAAATCATTTTGGAAACCCATGCGGATCTCGAAGCCCATGCAGCCTTAGAAAAGGAAAGAGATGAACTCCGAAGGCAATTGGCAGCTCAACCAGCACCACCCAAGGAAGCCCCGACCACAGCTGATACAGCTGACGAAGTAGCAGCACTCAAAGCACAAATTGCAGAATTGGAAAAGAAAGTGCTTGTATATGAACGCCAACCCTCCCCCTTGGCAGAACCAGAGCCTGACGATCTTGTGCCAATTGAAGTAGAAGAAACATTTGAGGATCCCTATGTTCCGATGCCAACACCCGGGGGTAAGCGAACAGAACAGGGCATGGACACAATTGAAATTGAGGCACCTGAATGGATGCAAAAACTAGAGAAAGTAGCCACGACGCATGATGACAGGGTGGCAGTCCAAATCGCATTGATGTCAAAATTGGAAGAGGTTGTAATAAAGTCCGAATATTTTCAGAATCTCTCACACCATAGGTGGATCAGCCCATCGGATGACCTGTATGTTCCTTTTTGCGTGCTAATGGCGGATTATAATGCGGAGATCAAACACCACACCTCCAGGGAACCCACCTCGGCCACCCAATTTGCACCTGATGACATCCCCGAAAGCGCCAAGCAGGGACATATTCGCCAACCCACGTGGAGAATTCGGCTGCTGGAAACATACCCGGAAATGGTAAGAACATGGAACAACATGCCATTGTACATCAAATATAACCCATGTTATTGCCCTGTATTTCGAAGGAGATCATGGCCGGAGTACACACAAACAGTGCTGACGATTAAAGGATGTGAGAAGTGGCTCAATTATGTGTACTTCGCACCCCCGAAGGGCCCACCTACGATTGGATATATGATTTCGACGATTCGACATTGGGGGGTCCGGTTCAAGAATGTACCTGATGTCATGACTCAGATGTGCCTGAAGATTTTCGAACTTATGTTGGTCACCTTCAGGACCTTCAAAAACGTCAAGGAACCGCATCTCTCAGCATTAGGATTTAATGAAGGTAATCAGGACCTTGTATACGACATGAGCACAACCCCATCGATTAATGTTGTGTATGCATGGCACGCTCGCATCAAATATCTACCGGCCTACTTCAAACAAACGTTTGAGGAGATGTTCGTCACGGGATTCTGGGAATATCACTCCGAGATATTCATTCCCAGACCATCCCATATCTTGCAGTTGTTTGCAGTGGAACAAGCTCTCCACTCAGAAAAGTTACGAATGCCACATCCAGAGGTTCCCGGGCCGGTAGATTGGGATGCGCTACTCACAGATTTGGCCAAAGGGTTGAGGATTGCCGAACATCACTTAGCGCAGGATGTCGTCGAGTACTACATTCAAAAGCCCCCACAACAAGGGTCTGTCAGGGACGACAGACGCGAGAGAGGGGGGGGTGTTAGCAGCCGACAAGGGACTGAAGGACTGACAAGGCATGGCAGTCAGAGAAGAGAGTCAGAGGGGACAGAAGGCATAAGCAAACAAGGGAGTCAATGAAGATCTGGCAAATAGGCTGTTGACAGCATACGGGAAGAAGCAAGTACGAACACACATGCAGATCTAGCACTAAGGCAACCCTTCATTTTTTTTCAAAACCCCTACATCATTTTTAAGTGATTCTCATCACTAAAAAACCTTGTAAATATCATTTCACCTTTTTGTAGCTCCATTTTGTACAAGCCGAGGAGTCCTCGAGCTTGGGGAGCCTTAGAAGTAGTGTCCTGCCAATTTTCATAATTTTTAGATCTCGTTTGAGCCCTCAAATAAGCCCTGGAACCTAATTTTTAACTAGGCCGGACACTAGGTCTGGACAGGGCCAAAGCTAGTCAAAAACTATAAATAGAGCTAGAGAGCTCATTTTTGGGGTAGCTTCTTGTAGTTTTGAGCTTGTATGAGAACTTTGTTGCAATAGAAGTGATTCCATTGTCTTACTCTCTTTATTCTTGCCGTGTGTGCGCGTGTGTGTGTACGTGTGTGCATGTTAGTGTGCTTCTCACTCACGCACTTGTGCCGTCACTTGCTCGAGGTCTTCATACCATCCTCATGTCTTCCCGGATTGACATTAAAGGAGGTGCTACTCATCACTGAGCTACACCAAATTTTGGCGCCGTTGCCGGGGATCGAGCTTTGAGGACGAGCGTGTGATGGTAAGACGTAGAGAGGACGCGTTGGAATGGTAAGTAGTAGGTAAATTTCTGATTTTTCTCCATTTTCATCTTCATCTTCACCTCCACTTCCATCTCCACCTCCACCTCTTTCTCCACTACATATTCCCTCTTCCTTATCATTCCCTCATTTGTTGTGTGCGAGTTTGAGAGAGAGCAAGTGTGTGTGCTTGTCCTTGTGTGTTTTTTGCATGTTTCTTGCAGGTGGCAGCTCCATCATCATCTCCAGCAAGCTCAGCAGGTACAGAAATTGTCTGCACAGTCCCCGAGGCGTTGAGCTCGAGCTATCGCGACACTCCGAAACTTTCATCCAATCACGATTCTGAGTGCACCACGACACTGCGCAGGCCTAGAGCTCCCAGGATCACTAGATAGAACAGAAAAATTCACCATATCCCGAGCTATCGCGACACCTCACGACCTATCGCGACACTTCGACCTATCGCGACACTTCACGAGCTATCGCGACACCCCGACCTATCGTGACACCTCACGAGCTATCGCGACACTTCGACCTATCACGACACTTCACGACCTATCGCGACACTTCACGAGCTATCGCGACACCCCGACCTATCGTGACACCCCGACCTATCGCGACACCTCACGAGCTATCGCGACACTTCGACCTATCGCGACACTTCACGACCTATCGCGACACCCCGACCTATCGCGACACTTCACGAGCTATCGCGACACTTCGACCTATCGCGACACTTCACGAGCTATCGCGACACCTCACGACCTATCGGGACAATTCGACCTATCGCGACACTTCACGAGCTATCGCGACACCTCGACCCGACCTATCGCGATACACGGCCTTTAACGCATGAAAAGTTAGGGTTAATTTTGAGTGAATTGAAGGGTAGTTGAGCTTAATTTTAGGCACCGTGGTATAACTTTAGAACCTTGGAAGTGGGCAAAAGACCTAGAAACCAGAGAGGGATCTCCTGAACCCTGAGAGCCTGTTTTAACCCTATAGTGCCTGAATGGTCATAACTTGACCATACGAACTCAGATTGATGAGATTTTGGTCTCGTTGGAAAGCTCGTTGAGAATCCTACGTGGACCTCGACTGGTTTTTGTAAGAATCATACGCGGAGTTTTAGAACATGCATTTTTAAGTTGACCTTTAGGTGGAACTAAGTTGTTCTCAGATTCAGGGGGTACAGTGAACTACTCCAAGGGGGCTAAAATTATTGAAGTGTGTCTTTCAATTACTTGTGGCAATAGAGCTATACTAACGGGTGAGCTTTTGCAGGAACTTTGTGTGCGCTCAAGGCAATCCAAAGCAAGCTAGCAAGGGTGAGTACCAAGCTTGGGAGAAGTCTTCCTGGGCTTGTGAAGCAGTCTGGTCAACCAGCTAATTGAGGTTGGAAGATCTCTCAACCCTCCTTTGTCAATTCCTAGCCTAGGCTAAGTACGTCTTAGGTGTGGTAATTAATAAGGGCAACGTTAGGCACGAATCAAGTCCAAGAGTATTAACCAACCAAGTGCAAGAAGTAAATAGGCCTTAAGTGCGAAAACCCTAAGGGACAAAAAGTAAACGAGAATCGATCACGTATCAAGTGCGGAAATTCACTTAAGTACTCCTGACGACGCGATTTCAGACAAGACCATAAACATAATATTCAACTCAAAAGAACAAAGTGATTGGTGCAAATTAACCTGCAACGAGAGTGTGCTTAGGTCCAAGGGGGCAGATAAATCAGGCATATGAACCTTAGATCAGGCAGACACTTAGGCCGAGACAGACAAAGCCTCAGATCTTCTGAAGCTAGTATCAATCACACTGCCAGGTCTTGGGCCCAGCAGTTGAGTGATTACTCATACACTCCTAGATCAGAAACAAGTGATTCTGAGATGTCCTATCACATGGAGAGACCGGTAGGTAGTTCAGGGTTGGCTTATCTAGAAAAGCCAGAGGGACCTTACAAGACTCAATTGGAATATATCAGGACGAATCGTCTAGGTGCTCGCATCTATGAAGATGGCCTGAGAAGATCGGTGGCCCAGATTAAGAACCCCGATCAACCCCATGGAATAGACCACCCAGTAGTCAAGTTTGAGAATGGAGCATACCTAGATAAAGAGGGGACTATATATGTAGTCACCACTCTTCCTGATAGAACTGATGAGTCTGGAAATGTAATTGCGGAGACCGACATGGGTGATATAGAGCAAGGGAACTTAGAGAGAGAGCCAAGAACTCCTCGTGGTAAATCTGTCTTGACCAGAATCATGACTCCAGAGTGGATTCCACAGGATAATAAAAGCATAGATCTACTTTTAAACCGAGAAACCGATGAGGCTTTTTGGAGATATAAATCTGCTCAAACTCAGGAAGTGAGTGACCTCACAATCTATGAGTTTAAAGACCCTGATAGCCCAGGCCAAGTAACCTACCTAGACAATGCATCAGAGAGAATCTTCATGATCCCTGAGCATGGCAGACATGCCTACACATGGAAGGGTGAATTTGTTTTTCCCCAACCAAGGTCTAATGTTTCCTTTGGTCACCAAGGAGCTGGGACTTCCCAAGCTCATGGAGCTCAACGAGATAGAAGTAGAGACAAACCTGAGGTAAGTTTTGCCAACTCCCTGGGAAGCGAAAGAACGAGAACGGAGAGGAATAGAATGGAACCTGAGAGACATAGAAACCCATGGAATCAAAGGAATGTTGACGATTTTCCTATGCCAAGGCCGAGAGAACACACTAGGACCCTGCGACCAACTCAACTGGTGAAGTCCATGAAGAATTACTTCGATGGCACTGGAGACCCTTATGACCATGTAGCAGAATTTCGGCAAGTATTGAAAGCTGAGCAGGTAGAGGACCTATTCACACAATATAATGCTTTTGGTCTAACCCTTAGGAACACTGCCCTTACGTGGTTTCAACCACTAAACAAGAGGCATTTCAGAAACATAGACCAGCTCTTAGAGGCATTTATCATTGAGTTTTCTAAGAGTGGAATCAGGCATAACACCTCCTCACTAATTCATAGCTTCAAACAAACACCTCAAGAGACGGTCAGACTAGCTGGGAGAAGATTCAGGCAGTACCTGGAGAGATGCCCGATGCCGGAGTTACCCACACCAGCCAAACAAGTGGCACTGTTCTTAGATGGATTGTTGAGCACTAAGCTCAGGTCATATGTGTACCTGAAGGACCCCAGAACGATAGAAGAATGCGTGCGCATGTGCATAGACATTGAGGACAATCTGGGTGAGGAATTGGAACTATCAAAAATCTATAAGGATTCTGATAGCTCTAGTAACCTGACATCTGGTCAGTCCACATCCATCGAGGAACTTGCAGAGAAGGTAGCTAAAAAACTAGGTGTCTCTAGCAAACAAATTCCGAGATTTGCCCCAGTTAAGCGATGTTACACCTGTGGCGGGGACCATATGGCAAATGTATGTCCCGTTATGGCCCAACCCCAGGCGAATCCTAGTAGCCAGTACTGCACCATAGAGCGCAGATACACAAACCACACCGCACATGACTGCCCATATAACAAACAAACTGTTAGGCAAAATTATCCTCAGCCATATCCACAACAGGGTAGATACCAGAATCAGTACCCACCACAACAATACAATAGACCACAGCAAACTTATCAGCCACCTTATCAAGGGCAGCAGAGACCTCAACCAGTCCTAGTGCAGCAACCCCCTGCTCCAACCAATGTGATCCCAGTGAAATATGCATCGGCTGAAGAAAATCCGAACAGAGCCATAATCCCAATCACCCCATTGCTATCAGATAGTGATCCAAGTGACCATAGTTTTGATTCCACACATATTGATAGCCCACAGGCTTATTACATGCAGTCACCCGAGCATAACGAGTCATATTATTATGAGGACCCAAGTGAAAATAGTGGGGAACCTGAGTATGCTAATGTCATGTACACAAACCCCAACTCTAGATCTCAACTTAGGCAGGCACGACCCCCATTTCCTAGAGGACCATGCTTCAGATGTCAGGGAGATCACCTTATACGTGATTGTCCACTGCCTGCCCCTACACAACCTCAACCAGTAACCATTCAGGGTTTCTGTCAAGACTGCGGAAAAGAGCATCTCCTACGAGATTGCCCAAAGAACCCTAATAACATGCCTAAAAGCACTCCTATCAATGTTGTGGGGTTAGTTGTAGACTCCACAGGGAGTGTGACTTCCACTGCACCTGTGCAGGTGATCACAAGAGCCCAGGCACTACAACACAACCAAGGTGATGGTCAGGAAAAGAGCCCCGAGGTGAGTGAAACAGAGAGCATAACCAAAAAGAGAACGAGAGCCTGGAAGGATAGTCGTGAAAGAATGAAAAGGCAATGGTCAAAAAAGATGAGCAAACTTGAAGAAAGCTTGAGAGAAACCAAGGCAAAGATCATAGAGATCACATCTCAACCGCACTCTCACACATTCCCACCGCTACCATCACCAACATCCTCCACCCCCCCACCCTCTAATACACCCCACGTGTCCCACCCACCACCCCGAGTAGGATCAGTATTAGCTGATCCCACTCCTGAAGACATAGACATGATGCTTAAAGCATATCAGGCCAGAATCCAAGAAGGGCCAAATGTAACGGATCATGACAAGTGCTACCCTAGAGCTGACCTAGAGATAGAAAGAACCAAGCTTTGCGCGAAAATGGTAGCATTGGCTCAGACTATGTTTGAAGCCAGTCGCCTTTTCAATTACTCGGGCTCAGCCAAGACACAATTACACTTGGATGGACTTCTAGAGAAGTTAGAGAGCATAATTGCAAGATCTGCCAAGGAAGAAAAGAATCAAGAGAGAGGTAAAGCAAACAAAAACACGACCCCTCCCCCATCAAAATCTTATGTGCCCAATTCCACTGAATCAGACACCCCCCCCTCCCTAGAAAGAGTAGAGAATCTAATAGCACAATCACAAAAGGAACTCGCCCCTCAACACCATGACAAGGCTAGTGAAAGAGCAGGTTTTCCTACCCAGAAAGCCTATGTGCCTGAAGCCTATGTGCCTAACTCTACGGAGCCAGACACATCATCTTCTATGAATCGGTTCACACCAGAATTCCTACGTGAGATTCAAGAAGACAAATGGGCTAAGGAAAGCGAAGTTCCTCCTCCCATTGAACTTGTGGATGACGCACATGACCAATTCCCACAAGACATCCCATCCATTTATGGGGAGCAGGAAAGCACCCAATCTCAAGAAAGATTAGACTTCGAGTCTAATTCTTTACAAGAACTACCCCATTTCACAGGCCCATGGGAAGCAAAGTCCACCTGTATGAGAGCACCTACAGTCACGGTAAGAAACAAAGATTCAGTCATACCTAGGAACACAGAGGTAGTGAAGAACACCAAAGGGCAGTGCAATCTCACTTTGGAAGAGTGGCTTAAGGTTAGACCAGAAGTGCGGAAACAAGTAGCCAATCAAGTGCCCGAGATAACGAAACCTCGTTCCCAGGTAGGATCACATAGGACAGTGCCAGAGATACCCTTGGATAAGGTAGGCGATATGTGTGAAGGTGAAGAAGGAAACACCTATCTTCCCATTACCTACCAGGAGCACACCACCAAGGCAATTTTGGACTCAGGTGCAGGAGTTGCAATTGCCACCACATCCCCATGGAAACGTTGGGGCAAGCCTGCACTCAGGCCCACGAGGATGAAATTGCAAATGGCTGATGGTCACATAGAGAGACCCTTAGGATTGCTAGAAGGAATAACTCTCACCACCTGTGGTGTCGAGTTTGAACATACATTTGCTATATGTGACTTCAGCAAAAATCATGCCTATGAAATGATTTTGGGAAGACCTTTTCTGCGGCAGTTGCAAGTGGTACAGGATTGGGGAACCAATTCCTTGTATTTGCAACATCTAGGTGTCACAACCAAAGTCAATCTTAAGGATTACTCTCATAGAGACGTACCACCTATTCAATGGAATCCCATCCATAGAGCCAAAGATGATACGAAATCCGTGCATTCCATAGGATCAGGATCCTCATGGATGCATGAAGACACCCACTTATGGATGTGCAAAGTAGCAGTAGAAGAGGAGAAAAGAGAAAAGGCCAGAGATATAGGTGCAAACGAAACACATAGACCCATTCAAGACCCAGCCTATGCACCTGTAGTATTTCCTGACGAAGAATTCGAACCCCACGGCTGGGCAGAAATTCTAGCAACCATGGATGTAGCCATCAATGAGGAACAATGGACACCCCACTGTGATGAGGATGGCTATGACATTTCAGTTTTCTCCATAGAGCCAATTCTGGGAGAGGCAGTTCTAGAAGAATGTGAACCTACCCCTGATGCATTTGAGGATGCAAGTGACTCTGATCTAGAGTCAATCATCATGGACCCACCCTTTGCATCAGATGAAGAATACTTCTATGAAGTAGAATTTCAACCCCAGAGACACGGAGAGCTTACAAATGAGGTGAGGTTAGCCACACAAGTAGCTTCTAAAAGCGGAGGAAAGAAAAGAAAGAAGAAGGAAGTCACGCTGGAGGCAGAAGAATCTTTGTTTGAGGTCCCTGAAAACTTTAAGAAATATGAGATAGACGATAGGAGGGTCATGATAAGAATGCCTAAACGTGAGGCACAAGCAGGAGAAGCCTATGATAGTAAGGAAACTACCAAGAAAATAGTTGTCGCCATCGAGGAAGGAGAAGAAAGATGCACATACATAGGTCATGACCTAACAGAAGAGGAAGAACAAGAGCTGATAGCTTTGTTAAGAGAATATCGAGATGTATTCGCTTGGAGCTACAAGGATTTGAAGGGTGTTGACCCAGACATATGTTCACACACAATTCCCATGACCTCAGAGGCTAAACCCTCTAAGCAAAAGCCATATACATATAATGATAACTATGCTGCTAAGATCAAAGAAGAGATAGACCGCTTGGTGGAAGCCGGATTTATCTATGAAATTGAGCACACTGAATGGGTATCCCCCATTGTAGTGGTGCCCAAGAAGAACGGCAAATTACGAGTTTGCATTAACTTGAAGAAGGTTAATGCAGCAACTATTAGAGATAGCTATCCTCTTCCCATCACTGAGCATCTATTAGAAAGGGTAGCAGGCAAGGAAGTGTACAGCTTCCTAGATGGGTTTTCGGGCTACAATCAAGTAGCCATTGCTCCAGAAGATCAGCATAAAACGGCTTTTGCCACAGAGTGGGGTATATTCGCTTTTAGGGTAATGCCATTCGGGCTGACCAATGCTCCCGCTACCTTCCAAAGGCTGATGTGCCATGTGTTTAAAGAGTTCCTGAGGAAGAACTTAGAAGTCTATGTTGATGATCTTTGTGCTCATTCCAACATTAGGCAAACCCATATTCCCGAACTCAGACAAATCTTTGACAAATGCAGAGAATATCAAGTCTGCCTGAACCCAGAAAAGTGCGTTTTTATGGTCAGGCAAGGCAAGATTCTAGGACACATAGTGTCAAAGAATGGCATATCTACTGACGAAGAGAAAGTGAGAGCTATAGCAGAGCTACCTAGGCCAAGAAATGTCAAAGAAGTTCAAGCTTTCATGGGGCATTGTGGTTACTACCGCCGATTCATTCACATGTACGCTGTCATTGCAAAGCCCATGTACGGACTTTTGACAAATTTTGAGTGGAATAATGAGTGTGAGAACTCCTTCAATGAGCTGAAAAAGCGATTTTGTTCAGCACCAATCTTGACCACACCAGATTGGAGCAAGCCATTCCATGTTCATGTGGACGCCTCCAATTATGCTATTGGATGTGTACTTGCACAACCTACGGGTGAAGGGAACATGGATCTCCCTATTGCCTATGCTAGTAGACAACTAAATGCAGCTGAACGGAATTATACCACCACTGAGAGAGAAGGACTAGGCATGGTGTATGCGGTTAAAAAGTTTAGACATTATTTGCTTGCAAATAAGTTTAAGTTTTTTACTGATCATCAAGCATTACTATACCTGGTAAACAAACCATGCAACACCGGAAGGTTAGTAAGATGGTTTCTTTTGCTAATGGAGTATGACTTTGAGGTTGTGGTAAGGAAAGGTAGGACTCATTTTAGAGCAGACCATCTCTCTAGGCTCACATCCGGAGAGGCCCCGCAAGGAGTGTCAGATGACTTACCTGATGCATACTTGTTCAATTTGGAAGTGGTGCCCCAATGGGCCAAGCCCTTAGTGCCAATACTTACATATGGACCTAATCATCCAGTAGTAAACATACAGGATAAGGAGGTGGTCAAAGCTCAAAAGTACCACATCATGGCTGGAAGTATGTACAAGCACACGGATCAAGGAATCTTGGCTTGTTGTGTAGAAGAGGACGAGTACGCTAAGTGGTTGCAATTAGCACATGTAGGTGCATTAGAGCAACACTACTCAAAACAACGAACCCTACAGACCTTGAGGAGACTAGGAGTGCATTGGCCGACTATGGAAGCTGATGTCCAGAAGTTGTGTAAGGAATGCCCAATCTGCTGCACTAAACCACCAGTGGAACATGCCACTCTTTATCAAGTGTCAATAATGCCAGATTGGAGCGAACCATTAGTATCCTTCTTAAGGACGAAAACATTCCCTCTAGACATGACTCTGGTTAGGAAAAGAAGTCTCGAACAAGAGGCCCTAGATTATTCACTCATTGGTGATAATCTATACAAGCGCGGAAAAGATGGTTACCTGAGATTATGTGTTCATGAGAATGAATATCTAAAGATCTTGGAAACTGCTCACCAGGGCGTAGCAGGAGGACACTTTGGTCCAGATAGGGTGATCAAAGCAATCCTATTTGCAGGATTTTGGTGGCCCACCCTTCACATGGACGCCCATACCTATGTGAAGAGGTGTGAGAATTGTCAGCGAACCCAGTATCCTATACGCAGAGATGAGATGCCATTGAAGCCTATGATGGGCGGACGTGCATTCTCTAAGTGGGGAATAGACTTTGTAGGTCCTATCAATCCCCCAGCTAAGGGTTCCCATGCTGAGTATATCATCGTTGCCACGGATTATCTAACCAAGTGGGTAGAGGTAAAAGCCACAACGAAGAACGACGCTCAGGCAACTGCTAAGTTCTTATTTGAGAATGTATTCACAAGATACGGGCTACCCATAGAGCTAGTTAGTGATAGAGGCACTCATTTCTTGAATGAAGTTATTGAAAATCTGCTCCAAGAATTCTTGGTAGTGCATAAGAAGTCTGCCCCCTATCACCCTCAAGCTAATGGGCAAGCCGAAAGCACCAATAAGATCCTATGCAATGTATTGACAAAATTAGTGAACAACAAACGCTCTGATTGGGACAAACAGCTACACCATGCTGTTTGGGCATACCGAGTCGCCTACAAAACGGTACTCCAAGCCACCCCCTTTCAGATGGTTTTTGGCCAAAACGCAGTGCTACCGTTGGACTTCTTAATACCTACATTAAAAGTAGCACAAGAACACGAATGGACAGGTCATGAGCTCTCCTCTAGACTTTTTGACCTTGAACGATTAGGAGAAACAAGACTGAGAGCAGCTGCAGGGATATATGCAGCTAAGAAGAGACAGAAGGCATACTTTGATGCCCATGTGAAGGATAAGGGCTTGAAAGCAGGAGATCTAGTTTTAGTCTACACATTGAAACAACATGCCAGAAAGCTAGAAAAGAGAGGCTACGGACCTATGATCATCAATAGGATCTCCACGAGTGGAGCAGTACAACTAGCCACTTTAGAGGGTGATGTTCTCCCAAACTATATTAGCGGATGCAGAGTCAAGCTGTATCAGGAACCCCTCACGGAGGAAATGCTAAGTCGACTCAATACTGCTAAGCAACGTAAAGAGGAGGAAAAACGAATTCGAGAAGAAGCACAGGCAGAGGCCTTAGAGCGTATCAGACGAATGAAGTTGAGGAGACAAGGGAGGGATCAGCCTATGACTGACACTCAAGCGTCTCCAGGCTGTCACATGGCCATGTGTGAGGCTTCAGGTGAACGTACCCATAAAATAGTGGATCGAAGACCTTTTGTGACCCTAGAAATAGGACAAAGAGACAGCACAACAAGCGTGAGAGCTTTAATTGATTCAGGAGCAGCCACAAGTGCAGTTCGGCTTTCTTATTGCAAGCAGCTGCAATTGGAGGTAAAACCCCTAGAAGCATATCTGATAGGACTAGGAGGTGTTGAAACCCCTTGCATGGGAGAAGTGGATCTTCCCCTCTACATACAAGAGGTGCTCATGCCAGCAAAAGTGCTAGTGTGTGAAGACGAGGATCTGACCGAACCTCTTATCTTAGGCCAAGACTGGATCTATGATCACACAGTCAACCTCAACCTAAGAAGTGGACTTCTTCAGGCTTGGGTAGGCCAAAGCCGTCTCACGATTGAATTAGAAAATCAAGCACTCAAACCAATAGAACGGGCACCAACTCCTGGTCCCTCCAGGAATCCACATGAAGATAACAATGTTGTTCTTGTACAAACTTCTATGGTGCAGAGGATTGTCAATTATACTGAAGGTATGGGAGCCAATAAGGAGTTCCTAACTGATCCAAAGAAGATTCTAAACGAGCAGACCGAACATCACCCGACACAAAGGAGGCTGATGATCAAGAGGCAGGAGCGCCAACCCATACAACATGGAGCATCTCGTGGTGCGAAGCAGATCTGGATACGCAAGGAAGGAAGACCCACAACTCTAATAGCAGACCCTCAAGAAGACAAGAAACGAGCCTCACCATCAAGGAACAAAGGGATGAAGCCCTCTAGGATAACCCCTAGGCATGCCATTTCTATTTGGGTTCCTAAGCGGTCAATGAAGGCCATCCCTAATGCTAGACAGATATGGGTGCCCAAGGCCTGCTTACAAGCCCAAATTACTTCACCTCCAGACACTAGGATGAAGCAACATTCACAAGCACTCGTGGCCAACAACTCAGAAAACGAAAAGATACCTACACCACTCACTGTCTCCACTCTCATCAACTCTCGGCATGTATGGAAATGGGTACCCAAAAGGTCCCAAATGCATCACACTCTCATCCGAAAATCTTCACCTGTCTTTAGCTCTAAGAGCTACGAATCTTCTATCAAAGTGTGGAGAATTAAACTGTGTATTAAACCCCCTGACCCCATTCTGTAAATCCGCCCACACTAACACAGGAGCATTCTGAGCCCATTGCATAACCAAAGTATGCATCTAGGATGACACTAACCTTTAACCACCACTCACACCTATCACAAACACTTCACCACTAACCACTGACCTCCGGGATTGTCATGTTGGTATTGTGAAGGGAACACCATTACACCTTGTTTCCTATGCAACACTAATGTGCCTTTCTTCTTCCAGCAGATAAGCAACCTACTCTCATGGCAACAGCGGCAGGCACAAGCTCTCAGGCAGGATCTGGTGCTCCAATCAATTGGGATGCCATGCCAGTGGAGGCCCCACCAACAGCTCGGCCTCAAGAGTTCGTGAATGTGCGGAGAATTCCTATTCTAGATCCACCCAATGGCCTAACCGAAAGAGTAAAAGGGCATTCTCACTGGTTCAATGAGATGCCAGGAGATTTGGGAGACGCGGATCACATCTGGGAATCCAAAATGGAATGTGGAGGAGTGTGGTGGACCTTCCAATTCTTCTCACGAGAATTCGAAGCATTGCAAAATGCAACTCCACTTCAAGATATTTGGCAAAAAGCAGGATTACAAGCTTATTTCAGTGCAGCTCTGCCTAAACCAGACTTCCTCAGGTGCTACTACTTAATTGCTACGCTGAAGCTGACAGGGGATAAGGATCATTCAGGCACATTCTGGGTGCCCTCCTTGTCCAATTTGGAGGAAATGAGGAAGTTCGAATTAAATGTGACTTTAATCAGGGAAGCACTTCAGATGTATGGCACGCATGTGCCTTCTGACCGCGACCCCTTGATACCGGAGTCGATGAAAAGCAATAGAATCAAGAAACTAAAAGAAATGTGCGCCCTCACCCCCAACATCGCCATACCTCTGCGGATGTGCCTCCAGCACTTCGCTTTTCCCGCTCAGGACCGTTTCACTCAGCCTCACAAGAAGATATGGTACGGGCTATATTTAGTAGAGACCGGAAGCTTGCCCATTAAGATGCCAGTATGGATCTTAGATCAAGCGTATGAGGCAGGCAAGCGGGGAGTGAGGAAGCCCACTTTACATGGTTGTTGTGCGCTGACAAGAATCATCTACAGATGTCTTGCATATGATGTGCCAGTTTCCCGAGCCCTAAAGTATGCACACCTGGAGCTGTTCAAAGGGCGGAAGTCAGGGAGTCAGCCTGCAAAAAGGATGCGTGGATCGCTCTCCCAGGTAACGATCCCTCAAGAAGCCACGACTGAAGCTTCTCCCAGACCAGAAGCTCAAGTCATACCTTTCACGATCCATCTTCAAGGAGTTCAAGCTAGAGAGGTGGTACAACCCGTTCCATCCGCCCCTCCACTACCTACCGATGCAGAGTTTGCATCCATGGCCACCTTCACAGAAGATCCAAATTTCGATTTTGAAAGATTCCTGCAGACGGTCCCCCTATCCGACAGTGAAGATTCCCTTGACAATGTGGGTCCGGGTGCATCAGCCCAAAGAGAACAGCCACGGGGCGAGACGAGCAGAGTACATGGGGAAGAAGTGGCACAACATCCTCATGACCCAAACACACAAGTGCAGGAAGGCGCACACAGAAATGACCCAGAAGACAGTGAAGAGGAGGCCCCTGCCTACACAGCACAACTCAGACGGCTGTACAAGACAATCAAGCAGGTACAGAGAAGACATAAGATGACAGAAGAGGCGAACAGAGCTCTAGTGAACCAGATGCTTCAAACCGAGAATGTCGACTCACACTTTGTGGAATCATTGAATCTATTGGCAGAGACATGTGGGATCGGGGAGGCATTGAGGACAATGGTCTATCAGGAAAACCCTGTCTATGATCAACGAAGGATTGATACACGACCACGACGCGGGAAAATGATTCAAATGGAAACCTCTACCGCCTTGCCTACTACAACTTCAGAGGATGTTCACATGACGAGCCCGAGTCCCACCGACGCACCTGAGGTAATTACACACGTACCCTCTCCACAGCCACCTTCCATCCACCCTTCAGAACTCCTCTCCACTATTCCTCCTGAACAACCGATATCCACCCATCACGAAACCATTGTACACACCTCCGTTGTTACATCCTTCCCTTTACCCACGTCCCACACTTCCACCCAAATTTTTGAACCTCACACCGGACATCCGGCCACCGGTCAAACCATAATAGGTCACCCTTCCTATCTCCCCGCCCTTGGACAACCACTTGCCAATAGCCAGACCTCATCCCATCCTTTTCCATTCACCCACACCCAAACCCTATCCACCACTCCCCTAGCAACTGCCTCACACTCAGCCCAAGTCACACAACCCTCATTTTGGACAAACCTTGTAAATATACTCCAACAGGTGGATAATTATAATAAAAAGTCCCTTTCCCAACCCCACTCCCCCACATTCACTGCTACCACTATCACACCACCCACCATTCCTGTATTCACAGTGCACGAATCACACACTCTCACGTCCGATCCCATGGACATCTCACCATCCACAGGATCACCCACCACCACTTTTCCCTTTCCCATCCCCCGAACCCTTGCATCTTCCACCTTTACCCCTGCACCCACTTCATTTAGTCATGCACTCGACACCATGCTCGAAGCTGCCACTCAGCTTAAGCAGGAATATAAATTATTGGAAGAAAATAACAAGGAGCTTTGCACCCTCTCGGCAACACTCCAAGAGCGTGTCAATGCTTTGGAGTCCAGTCATACGGAGTCACAAAGCAAAATATCCGCCCTCGAACATGCAAATGCGCAACTGGAAGCGAGGCATATGGAAGCGAGCAAAGCCATGGAGGAACAACTGCGAGATCAAATGGGCCGCAATGCAAGGCTTCAACGAAACATGGCCTTGCTACGACGACATCTTGCAGCAGCTCAAGAAGAGAACAGACGGCTTCAACAACAAAACCAAGAGAACCTTGAGGCTGCCATGGAGAACACCCCGGGAGCACCCATAGACCCGGCTAAATTTCAAGCTGTTCCCTCAGAAAGCATACAACAGATCTTGGAAACTTATGCCAATCTTTTAGAAGCACATAATCAGCTTGCCGACCAACTGAAGGACCTACAGAGATCCCAAGAGTCTACACCACACCAACGAGAACCTAAAGAGATGACCGACGCTGCTACTTCACCTGAACCTGAACATTCAACGACCAATGACGTACTGGGGTTACGGCAACAGATTGCAGAATTAAAATTGAAGTTGATGCAGTACGAGCGACCTCCTTCCCCACCTGAGCAACCCATGGAAGAAGAAGTAGTTATTATTCCAGTGGAGGAAGCATATGAAGAGAACTATGAGCCTCAACCTTTTCCAGGAGGCACAATCACTGAGGAGGGACAGGACACTTATGAGGAACCCCCATCGGCATGGATGAAACAGGTAGAAGAAATGGGGCAGACTCATGAAGAACGTATCTCCTACCAGATGTTGGCCATGAAGACCATTGAAGAGACCATACTTCAATCAGAATACTTCAGACATCTGGCCCCTAGAAGACTAATAACCAGCTCAGAATTACAATATAAGCCATACTTTGTACTGTTGGCAGACTACAACGCCGAGATCAAACGGAAGACCAACAAGTACCCAACTTTCGCAACGCAATTTGAACCTGAGGACATTCCAGAGGAGGCGCGCAAAGGGAGAATACATCAACCCATCTGGAGGCAAAAGCTATTGGAGACCTATCCCGAGATGCTACGAACATGGGACCACGCACCCATGCATTTAAAGTATAACAATTGCTATGGACCAATACAACGGAGAAGGACATGGAAGTCGTTTGCAATCAAAGTCAAGAACAACGCCAATTGCAGAGAATGGCTCAATTACCCTGCCATTGCACCCCCAAGCGGCACGCCAACGGTAGCCTACATGATGGCTACCATCAGACATTGGCTTCCCCGCCTCCACCCTATGCCAGATGTGGCTGCCCAGATGATGCTCAAGATCTTCGATATGATGCAGGTTGTGCTCAAAACTTTCCGAAATGTCTGTCATATTCAACCTCCGATTCCCGGGTTTGTGAATGGTAATTATGACCTGTTATATGATATGAGCACCACCCCAAGCATACGAGTTGCTTATGCATGGCACGCACGCATCAGATATCTCCCTGCCTGCTACAAGCAAACTTTCGATGAAATGTTCACCACGGGGTTCTGGGAAGCACACTCAGAGGTGTTCGCGCCACGGCCCACCCATTTGTTACAACTCTTTGCATGCGAACAAACGATGCACTCAGAACTCTACACAACGCCACAGCCGGACATACCGGGCCCAGTCAATTGGGACACCCTGCAGAGAGACCTGATCCGAGGGCTGCGAATCAAAGAACATGATGTGGGAGCTGACATTCTCCAGAACTATATTGATCAACCCGCAGAGCAAAGGTCTGTCAGAGGCGACAGACGCTAGGGGGGGGAGAGTGTTGACAGCATACGGGAAGAAGCAAGTACGAACACACATGCAGATCTAGCACTAAGGCAACCCTTCATTTTTTTTCAAAACCCCTACATCATTTTTAAGTGATTCTCATCACTAAAAAACCTTGTAAATATCATTTCACCTTTTTGTAGCTCCATTTTGTACAAGCCGAGGAGTCCTCGAGCTTGGGGAGCCTTAGAAGTAGTGTCCTGCCAATTTTCATAATTTTTAGATCTCGTTTGAGCCCTCAAATAAGCCCTGGAACCTAATTTTTAACTAGGCCGGACACTAGGTCTGGACAGGGTCAAAGCTAGTCAAAAACTATAAATAGAGCTAGAGAGCTCATTTTTGGGGTAGCTTCTTGTAGTTTTGAGCTTGTATGAGAACTTTGTTGCAATAGAAGTGATTCCATTGTCTTACTCTCTTTGTTCTTGCCGTGTGTGCGCGTGTGTGTGTATGTGTGTGCATGTTAGTGTGCTTCTCACTCACGCACTTGTGCCGTCACTTGCTCGAGGTCTTCATACCATCCTCATGTCTTCCCGGATTGACATTAAAGGAGGTGCTACTCATCACTGAGCTACATAGGCCAATAAATTTCTTCAGGAAGAAGTACGTATGAGCATTCACGCAGATTTAGCAATAAGGCAACCTTAATTTTTCAAAACCTCTACACCAATTAAAAGTGATTCTCATCACTAAACACCATTGTAAATACCATTTCATCTTTTTGTAGCTCCATTTTGTGCAAGCCAAGGAGTCCTTGAGCTTGAGGAGCTTTAGAAGTATCTACCTGCCAATTTTCGTATTTTTTAGATCTCGTTTGAGCCTTCAAATAAGCCCTGGAACCTAATTTTTAACTAGGCCGGACACTAGGTCTGAACAGGGCCAAAGCTAGTCAAAAACTATAAAAGGAGCTAAAGAGCTCATTTTTGAGGGTAGATTGTAATTGAAACAAACTTGTAAGAGCTCTTGAAATTAATCTAAAGACTCCATTGCTTATCACTCTTTGTCTTGCTGTGTGTGCGCGTGTGTGTGTATGTGTGTGCATGTTTGTGTGCTTCTCACTCACGCACTTGTGCCGCCACTTGCTCGAGGTCTTCATACCATCCTCACGTCTTCCCGGATTGACATTAAAGGAGGTGTTACTCATCACTGAGCTACATAAGGGAGAAGCTAATGAGGAAGGATATTCAACTATCCTATGTCTCTATAGATATGCAATGTGCAGACATGCTGACTAAAGCTCTTGATGGTACAAAGTTAAGTAGAATCAAGTTGATGATTGGCTTGTAGGAAATCAAGGACAATTGAAGACTTATTTGGAGGCCAAGCATGTTAGGCTTGAGGGGGAGCTGTTGGTGCATTTTACCCAAGCCTACATGCTTGATATGCTTGATATGCTTGATATTATGATTATTTGTAAGTCACATGTGTAGTCATGTGAACACCTCTTGTAAAAGAGTTCATTTTATCTCTTGTAATTGTGAAAAAGAAAAAAGAAAAGGATGGCTTACCTCATCCATGATGTAAAAGAAAAGTCGTGGCTCTATCTACCTAAAACCACGAATGTTTGAGCTGAGGGAATATCTCCTAACTTTGGGGATCACTTTTAGGTGGAGCCATTTGAATTCAAATTCAAAACTCCCTCCAAGAATAGCTATAAAAAGAGCAAGAAGGAAGAGGTGATTAGCAAGCCTTGTACGTGACCACTTCATATCATTTTGTAGAGATTGAAGAGCTTACTCCATAGCTCTATCATTCTACTCCCATTGTGCAAAGATTCATTGCCACTGTGGTTGTAATCATATGTGAATCTGTACATTTATCATCATCTACTTCTTTGTTTTGTTCTCTGCTATACTCACTTAGAGCAATAACTTCAGAAGGTCATATCTCAAGTTGTACGCAATCTTTTTCCGTGTTTTAATGTGCGTTGGATAGCTCTTACTTTCTAGTTTCTTCATATAAATGTTCATGGTCATTGGATTTACAATTTTGGATGCTCAGTGGTCTATCTCCTGGTGGGCATGTTCCAGAAATTGATAAATCTTCTTCTCAGTGCTCAGTGAAGCTGGTTGTAGCAGCACCTACTCATCTTTGGATTGCATCCACCATCTCTCTTCACAGAGGCTATACCAGATAGCTCACTTGTGCAAACTATTCTAAATGGTCTTCCTGATTCATATCAGAGTTTTGCTTCTACTCTTTGGTTGATGATGAAAGGAAATCCAAATGCCTTGTCATGAGTTAGTCTCTGTTTAGTTGTAAGAAGATCAGTCTAGGTAGAACAGATCCATTATGCGTGTTGCAGATCAATATTTATTGGCTAGTCGAAAGGGCAAAGGAAAATGGAGCTCTTCAACTAGTAAGCAAAAATCTGCTAATTCTGCACAATCAAAGAGGGAAGACAAAGATGAAAAGAAATCAGAAAAGCACAAATTGTTTTGCAAGTACTGTAAAGGAAATGATCACATCATAAAGAACTCTCCAAATGTGGCTGCTAAAGAGGAAAAGAAGAAAGAAGCTGGAATGGTTGTTGCAGAGGCCTCTACACCAAAAATAGAGTCTGCTAATCTTTTGTAGGAAGAAGAATGTGTGAAAACTACTGTTTGAAATTTTGACCCATCTTCTCATGAAGAGTGCATGTCTGCAGTAAACTCAGATGTTTCATACTTTGATAGTGGGGCAACCAAACATATTACCTTGCAGTGCAGTTTCTTCTCTTCACTCGAGCCTACCCCTATAGGGAATACTGTTACATGCACCAACAACTCCTTTTATCATGTTATGGGAGTTGGTAAGATCATTTTGACTACTATTGATGGTATTTCTTTTGTTTATGCCAAGGATCAAGAAAAATTTGTTATCAGTTTCTGGATTATCCAAGATTGGCGTGGTTGTGAAATTTGTTGATGATAGATGTACAGTTCATGATCTATCTAATGGCAATGTGATTATTGCTTCTGGCATTTTATGTTGTGGGTTGTATAAGCTCATAGACTATGAAAGATTTGTAAATGATTCAGCATGTGCAGTACATGATTCTCAAGCTATGTCAGATGCAAAGCTTTGGCATGCACGCTTTGGTCATCTAAATTTTTCTACTTTGCTATGCCCACAAAAATCTGAAATGGTGTTCTCTTTGCCCAAACTTGAGGCACCTGGAAAACATGTTTATGAAGGCCGTATTTTGGGCATAATGTAGCATTCCTCCTTTCCAAAAGATGGTTTAGTTCGGGCTACTCAAAAATTGCAGCTTCTACATAGTGATGTCTGTGGTCCTATGTAGACACCTTCTTTTGGAAATTATCTTTACTTCGTGACTTTTATTGATCATTTTTCCACGCATGCATGGGTATATCCCTTGAAGCCAAAGTCCGAAGTGTTCATGTGCTTCAAACAGTTATTGGTTTTGGCTGAAAATCTTTGAGCATGTAAAATGGGCACCCTCCATTCTGATCGAGGGAGGGATATATGTCTTCTGATTTTAATGCATTTTTGGTTGAACGTGGGATAAAACACCAGTGTACAGTGCCATATATATCTCAATAGAATGGAGTTTCTGAACAAAAGAATAGGTCACTCATGGAGATGGCGAGGTGTGTGGTCAAGAGTTAGGCTTTGCCACATAGTTTCTGGCTTGAGGCTATCATGTGTGTAGCATATGTACTTAATAGGTGTCCCACTAAATTGATGTAGTCTATCACTCCATATGAGGCTTGGCATGATCTCAAGCCATCTATTGCTCATCTATGTGTTTTTGGTTGTTTGGCATATGCATTAGTGTTTGAACAACATCGCGGAAAATTGGATGATAAAGCAGTAAAATGTATTTTTGTTGGGTACAGTTCTGAAAGTAAAGGCTATCATCTGTATCATCCATAGACTAAACGCATTCTGGTTAGCCGTGATGTTGTTTTTGTGGAAGATGTTATTCAGCCATTGCTTTCATGTACTAAGGAGACATATGCTAGCTCCAAAGACATGTATGATACTTTGCTGCCTCTTTTTACAGGTGGACAGTCTAGTTCTGGTCTTAATGAGGCAACTTCTCAGCCTTTGCAAGTGTCATGTGATGATGTAGATCATCCCATTTTTGATGCAGATTTACATGATGTGCACTTGTTGATGAGAGAGCTGATATTGAGGAGGCAAAAACTATGCCAAAATGGTTGGTGCAGACTTTGCGTGATAGCAAATTAGATGCACCTCTATCATATCATACTCGATCAGGCTCTCTGTTGGCATACAAGTCATAAGAAGAGCATACATGCACAATGGACCAGTCATGCACAATACGGCAACACGGCCCAATCAGTTTTTCCATAAACAATTTCCAACTCAAGTGATTTTCATCACTACACATTGTAAATCCTATTTTTGGTAGAATACACTCCATTTTGTCCAAGCCGAGTAGTCCTCAAGCTTGAGAAGTGTTAGAATTAGCTACATACCAATTTTCATAATTTTTAGACTCCCTTTGAGCCCTCAAATAGGCTCTAGAACCTAATTTTTAACTAGGCCGAACACTAGGTCTGGACAAGGCCAAAGCTAGTAAAAAAAACTATAAAAAGAGCTAGAGAGCTCATTTTGGAGTTTGGATTGTTTGTGAATTGAGCTTATGTAAGAGACTTTTTGACTAATGCAAAGAACTCCATTGTTCCTCTCCTTGATCTTGCCTTGTGTGCACGTGTGTGTGTATGTGTGTGCATGTTTGTGTGCTTCTCACTCAATCACTTGTGTCATCACTTGCTCATAGTCTTCATACTAGTCCTCACGTCTCCACAGATTGACAATTATGAGGTGGATCTCCTCACGTTGGTACTCACCATTGTGCTAGAGTGACACCAAATTTGGCACCATTGCCAAGGAGAGAGCTTCGAGGACGAGCGTGTGATGGTAAGACGTAGAGTTGAGACATTGGAGTCATAGGTAATATCCTTTCTTTTCCTTATTTTTCTTCATTTTTTCTTCTTTTTGCATCACCATCATCACCATCATCATCCTCACCATATCCCACCTCCATCTCCATCGTCACAAAAATTTCAGTTCTTTCATTAGGGGAAAAAATGAACCCTGAATGGGCCTTTTAGATTAAGGAGTGATTAGTGATTGACCAATAAGAAGAGGGTGGTGGCCACAGTCTATGCCCTATAAAATACTAAGCTGAAGGGGGAAGAGGGGACATATTTCTCCTTTATTTAATGAGCTGCCTCTAGAGAGAGAAGGAATCTCGTAACTCAATTGGGCCCAAAAATTCAAAATTTCTAAAAAGTTAAAAAACTCATCATAACATCTGAAAATGGACCCCCCATTACTTTTTAGGGTCAAAAGTACTCTTTTTGACCCCAAATTCAAAATCCGTGCATGTTTTGAGGTAAAAAAAATGGGTTTTTTCAAAAATACTCAAAAAAGAGTTATTTCCCTCCTAAACCTCACATTTTCATACCCAGGTCCCAAAAAGTCATCTTTTTGCACTACTTTCACTCTATAGCACCCATTGAAGCTCCGGTTTCTACACCCCAACCTATTTGCATCTCCTATCTCGAATTACTATTGTAGCTTGAAGACCTTTAGCTTCAATGGCAACAGCTAAAGCTTCTAGGCAACCGAAAGATGAAATCCTCACATTAAGATGTCACAATATCAAAGCCATAGATGGACAGTGGCTATCATATGAGTACTCCAAAGGTGCATGGGTGGACATGCAACCCTCTAGATTTGGGCCTCATCGAGTTAGAGATCGTGGAAACTTAGATCTTCATTGGAAGGGAAAGTTACTTGGCTTCAAGAAGCACAGAGACAATGGGATGGTTGCTATTGTACAACATGTTTTTACAATGGCAACTATGAAACTTGAAAACTCTAGTAGAATGAGATATCCTGTGAAATAAGTATTACTCTACAATATTTTATGTTTTCTTGTGTCGGATATATTTCTGAACTATTTAGATATGTTTTTGTTTGTTTCAGATATATTTCCTTCAACTTTGGTGGAAGAGCAACCACTTCATAGTCTTACAAGTACTTTCCAGGCATTGCATGCAGATGTTGGTGCACTAGTCTTTCCAGAAATATCTCCTGCTCAACTTTACCATGATAGAGTTTTCTTTTACACACATAGATATGTTGTAACATATACAATGAATGGTTTTGGAAGGTTAGAGAGAATTGAAGTACATTCTGTTCTTAGCTTGGAGTGGCCAAAACCTGATATATGGTCAGTATCATCTTTGAAGCAAAAGATGGTAACGGATATACATAACTCTTTGAAATTCACAAAAGCGTCTAGGTTTGTAGGTTTGCACTAGTCTTTTCCCATTCATTGTTTTGTATATTTATTCCAAGGATTCTCATTCCAAGTGACTTCCATCATGTTCATGTGTAAAGATATCACATATGAGCAAGTCGAAGGTCTTCTTGGTGAAGATTGGGGTTTGATAAAAGGAATTGCAAAAGGTGATAAATATCTTTATAAAATAGGTGGAACAAGTATAGGATTTTGATATTTGAAACAACGTACTTCATTATACATCAGATTCTACTATGATCGTTGGATGTGCAAACTTGGAAACTAGATACCATTTCAAAGTTCAGAGGGATCTTTACATTCATTTGAAATAAAGCTTAGATTGCCCAATAATGAAACAGAAACTATTTTAGTGAATAATCATTGGACCTTGGCTAATCTGAGAGAACACTTGATGATTATGGGACATAAGGTGAGAAATGTTTCGTGCTTTTGTTAAAGTAATCTTTTCATTATTGTTTACTTTACTTTAAGGACTTCAACTTCTTGCAAATTGATTACAGGTGGGCATAAGAATGGAGTACAAAATGAAAGTCCCTGTAGATTGGAGCAAAGATGGAACAGAAATCTCATTTTCATAGTTCTTTTGCAACCTGATAATGTCACTTCTTGGGCCCTAGTCAAAATTCAAGGACATAAGGTGAGAAATGTTTCATGCTTTTGTTAAAGTAATCTTTTCATTATTGTTTGTTTTACTTTAATGACTTCAATTTCTTGCAAATTGATTACAGGTGGGCATAAGAATGGAATACAAAATGAAAGTCCCTGTAGATTGGAGCAAAGATGGAACAGAACTCTCATTGTCATAGTTCTTTTGCAACCTGATAATGTCACTTCTTGGGCCCTAGTCATTGTATCTCATGGTTTTTTCACTTTCAAGAACCTTGTAAAAAGTAGGACAATTGATTCATGTTAGATATTGTATATACCTTCTTCTCTGATCCCTTCTCTCCTACTAAGATATCTAAAAATCCTCTTGATCTAGAATTGGTCTAGAAATACTTTACATCATGGATGAGCATCGCAAATTTTGTGATGCATTCTTGCATTTGCAAGCACTTCAAGTTGTACAATCATTGATACCAATAATTTGTAAATTTTGTAATATTTGATATTTGTAATGAAAACATGTCTACTCTCACATTATGTAGTCTACAAGTGTGCATTTATAATTTCTCTTGGTGATTATTCAATTTTTGCTTTTATATAGAGTATGTTCAAGTTCACAATAATTGACATTTTATTGGTTAATTTTCTCAATAGATGATCATTTATGAAGTTTGAAACTACAAAGGATATAACTAAAAAAGGCCATTCATGTTAGATATACTCAATACTTACTCCTCAAGTAACACAAATGATCCATGGTGCTCTAAGTTATAAGGCCCCCATTATGAGGAGAAACCACTTTGAGAGTACAAACATCCATGGAACCTTAACTTCTAAGCTAGATAAGGTTTATATGTGAAAACTTATGGTAATAAATGGTCTTTGTGATTGATGCCATGAGGTAAGTGGGGCATAAAAGTTTTGCCAATTTGAATGCCATTCAAGCTGAAAATAAAGGCCCTTTGGTGCCATTGAATTTCCCCATAGAACCTTAATGGGAGGAGTTCAAAGGGGGATTTCTGCCTTATGTGGGGTATAGAGGCACAACGAGAATGCTAGACATGAGGATATTATCCTAAATTATATTTTGCAAACTATTTTATCTCATGTGACTATGTTTGTTTATACTGGCTCCCATTGTAGAAGTTGTATATGCATGGATCACTATAGAGTAAGTGACTTGTTAGAAATAAGTTCCACGGCTCTAAAAATCTAAATAATAAAGTTTCATATCCACTAAAAATAACCTTGCATGGCCTCAAAAGTATAAAAAAAGAGGAGCCATAGAAACATGGGATATGTCTTCGCAAAAGTTTTGTAGAGGCCTATTGTGTGTTTCTATGGATGAACTTTTTTTGTGCTTTTGAGGCCATGCAAGTTTATTTCTAGTGGATATGAAACTTTATTATTACAAATTGAAGGTCCATGAAACTCATTATGTGCTCAACTCAATTTACCAATGGAAAAATGATTTTATAACCATAAATGATTTGCTCTGCACACATATCATGTTGACTTGAGTGCATATGATTGTGAACATATGATATAGATCAATGTGGAGTTGAGCATGTGTAAGAAAGGTTATGGAAAAGTATAATGACCAATGAGATAATTCAAATTACAAAACATCTCTTCAAGAATAATGATCACATAGTCATATATGCTCCTATCTAGTTCATTGGTTGCATAATTTCCCTAAAATTTGCAAGAATTAATACTTATTTCCACCATTTGATGACCTTGCATGACCTCAAAGCACCCAAAAAGGGTTTATATCTCATGAATGGTTTAGATTTTGGAGAAATGGATGCTATCATCACGTCCGAAACATGCAAAAACCCTAAGATTGACTGTTTATTTGTCTAATTTTGCAGAGGCCTATCCCGCATTTTTGTGGCTGCCCCTTTACTGGTGCTTTTTGAGGTTACGAGGGCTCTGGATGTCAGAATTAGACAAATAAACAGTCAATCTTAGGGTTTTTGCATCTTCCGCACGTGATAGAAGCATCCATTTCTCCAAAATCTAAACCATTCATGAGATATAAACCCTTTCATAGAATTTATGACATCATCTCCCTCTCAAACCGATAAGTTCCACGGGAAGTAGCTATGTAACCTTGAGATTTTTTGGAAATTGAATCTTCATAGTTATTGGTCTTTTTAGAGTTCTTTATATGTTGTACTAGAACACGATGATGATGGATATCCATGATGGTACTAGAAAGGGTTTGTAGTTTATCTAGCTAAATAATCAAGGGCATGATTCTCATGATGGATAGTAATCCTTTTCTGACTCAGATGATGATCTTTTGATGTGGAATGGTGATCGCGGAAGTCTTAAACCCAGCTTGTATCTTCTTCCTAGGACATTTGAATATGATGTGGTTAGTGAGAATACAACTCCTTTCTTTCAAATTTTAGGTTCACGGACCTTATTATATGCACAACCTAGTTGAACAATGCAAATACTAGTTTTGATTCTAAGGGATTTGTTTTGCACACATACCATCTTTACGCAAGTGGATACAATTATGAACATATGATATAGATCAATGTGGACTTGAGCATGTGTAAGAAAGATGATGAAAACTAGATTATCATAATGGAAATGTGATTTACAAAATGTATCTCTTCAACAAGAATGATTACATAATCATGTATGGTCCCATCTAGTTTCTTTGGTTGTATGGTCATCATCTTCACATGAGCTACACAAAAGTCAATATCTTTCAAAATAGAAGTAAGGAATGCATCT
Source organism: Ceratopteris richardii (assembly GCA_020310875.1). Classification (NCBI taxonomy): domain Eukaryota; kingdom Viridiplantae; phylum Streptophyta; class Polypodiopsida; order Polypodiales; family Pteridaceae; genus Ceratopteris; species Ceratopteris richardii. The sequence goes on along the minus strand of CM035407.1, from coordinate 51,269,155 downwards.
CCTTCCTCTTGGATGGTTTGAAGTGCTATTGATTATATCCAAAGTCTGGTGCATTAACTATGAATCACTAAGGATCGTTAACGTTTGCTCACCTTTTTGTTTCTTTTGCATTAGGAGAAACTTTAGGTTGTGCTACATATGATCTATGATGTGGTTGGTAGTGCTTATTCATTTTACATCTATGCCTTGATTGACACTGTGACACAATTTATGGCATATATTTCTTTTCTCATATGTGGGTAGTGTTGTTTGACCTTATAGTAGTGACTTTATAGCCTCTACTTGATATGATGTTGGAATATGCATATGTTTCATGATGATTCCTTGAAGATCTCCTTTTTGGATGACTTGGAATGGTTACTTCATGCATGTTTCATCAGCCATGTTCCATTTGGAGGTAGATTGAGTTCAAATGGTTCATCACCAATGATTAGTGGATCTATTATTCCCCTTTGTGCATGTCCTTAGAATCTTTTTATGAATGGTCACATCTGTGGCAGTTGATATTCATCATGCTCACAAGAATGATTCTATGAACTAGTTTGATATTCTTAATCGACTTCACTCTGTCATATTGAGCCACTCTATGATTGTATGGTGACCTCTGTTGCATGTAGACCACTTCATCCTCTGTGATGGAGCTTCATCCAAGGTGGTCATTATGTACCTTGAGCATGGATAGGATATACCACAAAAACTTGTTAGTATAAAATAATCAATGATACCTCTTATGTAACTTGAGTTCCAAGTTGAACCCTAAAACACTTTTTGTGCATGACATTGATCATGATGCAAAGGACTTGCTCATAACCTCCAATTTTCACTTGCAATGTTGTGTTGTAATTTCATGAAAACATTTCTAATAGTCAAACTCTTGCAAAAGTTGTTTGAAGAAAAGCAAGTGAGTATTATTCCAACTAGTCAACATGCATCTTTTGAAAAGAAGGAGAAGCAAGAGAAACTATTCACAATTTAACGTGCTTCTTTGGTGTTGATGAAGCATTTATTTCTTAGATGAATTACCTATGCAAAGGAAATATTGGTTTAATTCTTTTGCAAATATGAGAATCAACAAAAATATATACCTCATTAGAAGAATATGGTGTCTGTGTCCTCCCACTCCACATGAAAGAGCTTCCAATGATCGTATTGTGCGCTTTTCCTCCTGAAAAATAGTAGATGAATACTGGAAAGTAAAATGAATAGTACATCTTTGATCACAAAGAAAGAATGAACCACCTACTTGGACATGAATATTGTCATCTCATGGGAGAAAAATTTCTTTGTGAGTGATTCTATTATTGTTACATCTTCTCCTTGGAGGAAATTGTTCGAGTACCCCATGGCTGCTAGAATTCAAGAGGTAAGAGAGAGAAAGATAGAAGAGAATCAAAATAACATGTATAATGGACTAAGAAGTATTTGTACATAGAGAAAATTACTTTTTTGATATGTGTATGGGTCAGGGTGAGGTTTTCCATTCTATGTGAGTGAAAATGGTAAAAATTTGAAAAACTCATTTTTTGAGGTAGGGAAAGTTACGAATTTGATGATGTTGCACTTTACTTTGGAGGAGTTTGAAAAAAGAACTAATTTGAGTGATTTTATTAAAAAATCCATTAAAAAAGTAACTTCTGACATGTATATTAAGAAATGGGCCCTTTTTAGGAAGCAATAACTAACTGTGTGACTTTTCAAAAAAAAGTCATTTTGTTATTCACAAAGATGGACGGATTTGATGATGTGTAAAGTGGAATCTCTCTCTCTTCCTTTTACAGAAGAGAGAGATGACCCTACTTGGGCCTAAAAAAAAGCCTAGTCTTGCCTACTAAAAAGTGCTCTATTAAATGCACTTTGTTCCCTCAAGCAAGAACAAGATTAGGCTTAATCCCTTAAAATTAGGAATCCTTACAAGGCCCATGCAAGGTTCATTTTTTCCCCTAATGTGGTCATATTCCCCTCCCCACCTCATTTCCCTCATTTCATTTGTGAGAGAGAGCGAGGGAGAGCTTGCATGCTATCTGTTTTTGCGTGTTTTTTTGAGCTTTTGCTGTAGGATCTAGTTGTACAACCATCTCCAGTAGCTTGCGCAAGTATGAAAAAACTATGCACAGGTCCCGAGACGATGACCTTTGTCCATCGCGACAGACAGAAAAACTTAATGTTTTTTGAATGCATGCTTGGCACGATAACCTACACCATTAGAGCACTCCAAATCACTAGAAGTTTCTAAAACATTTGCGTTTTTTCAGTCTATCGCTATAGACAGTGTCTATCATGACAGACATCGTCTATCGCGATAGACAACACCCCACGACACAGGAGGTCTATCACGATAGACCCCATCTATTGTGATAGACAGAGCCCACGACAGACGATAGACCCCGTCTTTCATGACAGACACCGTCTGTCGTGACACACACCGTCTATCGCGACAGACAGAGCCACGCGATAAACATCGTCTATCGCGATACACACCGTCTATCGTGACAGACCAAACCACGATAGACGATAGACCTCGTCTATCGCGACAGACACCATCTATCACGACAGACAGGACCCCGTGACAAACACCATCTATCGTGACAGACCAAACCACGACAGACAATAGACCTCGTCTATGGTGACAGACATCGTTTATCGCAACAGACAAGGCCCATGATAGACAACAGATAGCATCTATCACGACAGACAGCTGTCTATCACGACACAAAAGACCCCATGATAGACATTGTCTATCGCGATAGACACCATCTATCACGACAGACAGCCCCATGTGACAGCTAGTGTCTATCGCCACAGACACCGTCTATCGCGATAGACAGGCATTTTTGGCAAAAAAATAGAGGGGTAACTTTTTGAAAATTTGGGCTAAAAATTGGGCATATTTGCATATTCAATCACCTATACCATTACAAAGGCCTTACAAAAATGCACTAAACTATTGAAAGGTCCTGATTGTCTGTTTAACCCCCTGAATTGTCATAACTTTTTCATATGAAATCCATTTTTTAAGCTCTACGGCTTGTTAGAAAGCTCATGGTGAATACTACACGACCTCAGCTATTTTTTATAAGAATAATGTGTTGATTTTCAGATAGGATATTTTGAAGTGGACCCTTTGAGGGGTAGGTACACCAAGGGAGCTCTAGAGAAATTTTTTTGGCAAATACAAAAGGGGGAACAAGGGTCTTTAAAAGTGTATGTATCAAATTGTCTGTCAATTAAAGGTGAAAACTTGAGCTAAACTTGGAATTTTCGCAGGGTCATAGAGAGCTTTTGGAGAAATCAAAGCAAGTGCCAATGTGAGCAGGCTTGGGAACGCGCTTCCTGGGTAGACAAGCATAGCAAGGAGAAGCGACCTGAGGTTGGAACATCTCTTAACCCCCTCGGTCCATTCTTAGCTTAGGCTAAGTGCGAGTAGTTGTCCTGATTGACTAGGGGTACTATAGGAATACTCAAGTTATAAGAGCCTCTAACTTCTCAAGTCCAAGAATAGGTTATAGTGCAGTCAAGGGACAACTTAAAGGAAAAGAACTTAAGCTAATTGGATGAAGAACATTAAGTATGACACACTTAAGTTCTCCTAGCAACGCTTAATTAAAGACAAGAAAACACATACAAAGCAACTCAAAAGGAACAAGTGATTGGTATCAAAGAATCAGCAACGTACAAAGCGCATATGAACCTTAGATCGAGAAGAAACTTAGGGAGAGACCGTCAAAGTATTAGATCATCCGAGGCTAGTGTCAACCATACAGCCAGATCTTGGGCCCAGCAATTGAGCGATTACCCCTATGCTCTAGACTCAGAAACTAGTGACTCTAAGATGTCTTATAACATGGAAAGACCTGTAGGTAGCTCAGGAGTGGCATACTTAGAATGATCTGAAGGTCCCTACAAAACTCAATTGGAATATATCCAAACCAACCGCTTAGATGCATGCATCTATGAGGATGGTCTGAGAAGATCTGTTGTCCTAATTAAAAACCCGAATCAGCCCATTGGACTAGAACACCCAGTAGTCAAGTTCAAAAATGGTTCTTACATTGATAAATAAGGAACAATGTATGTGGTCACTAGTCAACCAGAAAGAATAGATGAATTTGGCAACATAATCTCAGAGGTCGACGTAGGAGACATAGAGCAAGGGAACTTAGGAAAGGAGCCGAAAACCCCTCGAGGCAAGTCGATTCTAACGCGAATAATCACTCCAAAGTGGGTTCCCTAGGATAATAGGAGCATAGATTTGCTCTTGAATTGAGAGACGGATGAGGCTTTTTGGAGGTATAAGCCTCAGAAGCCTAATGAAGTAGGAGCTCTTACCATTTATGAATTCAAAGATCCTTATAGCCCAGGAAAAGTAACCTACTTAGATGATGCTTCAAAGAGGATCTTTATGGTCTCAGAACATGGAAGACACACATACACTTGTGCTTGTTGTTACCCTTTGGAGTTGTCCTCTCCAATCATTATAGCACAAAAGATCAACTACACATCTTTAAATTGTCAATCCGGGAAGTATGCAAAGACCACAGCCCCTTCTAGTTAATGGAATCTAAGAATAAGAGTTGAGATGACTGTTTTTCTGAGAGATTTATGAAGAAGGAAGGAAATATCTAGGGTTTTAATTATCTTGAGTTCTACAACAGCATTTTCAATGATCTTTGTGCCTAAAGTGTGCCATTTTCATGGTAGAATACAAATATGAAGTCAAATTACCAAAACATTACCTATATCACACAGACGAGACAATTGCGATTCTATAAAAACTAAGAATTTCCAATTCCAGCTTTGTTCTTCTGCACTTTCTTACTCAATACAATGAGAATCACCTCTCTTCATACATCTTATTCAGAAATACACAAGAAAAGTTCACAAATTGCATGGCTTATACAATGAAAAGACTCAAGAAATCAAGAGAAAGATCATGGAAGGAGAAAACACGATTTTCTACAAGAAAGCTCTTCACATTACTTGGATAGCATCAAAATAATACAACCAACCTCTTCAAAATAGAAGAAATTATCTTTTATACTTTTTCAAGTGTCCCTTTTCACACTTGAATTTTGGTCCTTTTCACCTTAAATATGCTATCAAAGAGCTTCCAAAATTCTAGGAAAAATATATATGATCCTATCATTCATGAGGAAGACTCTTCCTCAATTTTACATCATTTGTATAAATATTTCTACAAATTTTTGACATTTTCCAAATATTTTTTCTTCAAGAATTGCTTCTTCTAACATCCTTCCCCTCCTAGACTCTTTGGCTCCTGACAAAAAATATTCTCACAAAAAAGTAATGAGAGCTTCCTTCATTTCTTCTTTCTTTGATAAACCTGAGATAACAAGTCATGACTCTTTCTTTCTGTAATATTCAAATTGTTCACCATTTCAAACAAAGCTTTCCTCCATTGTACTATTGCCTCTGGTTTGTCTATCACATCTTTCTTCAAGTATTCTGTATAAGCAGCTTCATATGCAGTGAGTTTTGATTTAGTGACTATTGATAGATTCCCAAAAATTTCTGACTCCCTTTCAAAAAACCCATAGTCAAAGGCATCTTCAAAGATTTGAAGATAATGGCTTCCGAAAAATACTATTCTGCTATGATATGCCATTAAATAAATTCTATCTAGCGTTTCACTTAAATCAAAGATTAAAGCATCTGTAGGTGAGTTGAATCCAATGTAATTAAGAGTTCTAATTTCTGTATCTGTGAAGGTTTCTATGCATGCCACCACAAGACGCATCACTCTTCTTAATAAAATGCAAGCTGGATCATTTACATCTTTGTATGTGGATATAACAGATTCTGCTCTATCAATCATGTTCTTCTTAGTTGGGCCAAGTTCCTGCTTTTGGTCCTACTATTTTTGGAAAATTCAGCCATTTTGCTGGAAGTTGTCTTGCATTTCTTCTTTCCCAAAATACTAACCATTCTCTTCTTCTGGCTACTGGACAATAGGCTAGATTTATCTTTAATTGCAAAGGTGCCTCTTTCCAGATCTTCCTGCATTCCTTGTTGGCATCCAACCATCTGTTCCTCCATTTAGGGTTAGCTTTTTCAAACAACTCCTTAGTGACATTAATATCTTCTTCATATTACAAATATCTTTTTGGTGGTAGTCCCACCCTTGCAATCTGATAATTCTTAATACTTTCCATAATCATACAAAATGGTATTCCTAAACCATCAGCTGCCCAATGATGTTGATCTGGATTTACTCCTTTATTTAGAGCAAAGTTTACAATCTGCTCTTGATACTCATTATGAATTTTCCTTATGAACTCCCTTCTTGATTCCTTATCTGTTAAAAGCCTTTGAACAAATTCATCTGAATATTCTTCGACAGCTTTGTCTTCTTGTTCACCAAAATTTTGAAATCTGTTTTCTTCTCCTCCTTCATGTTCCTTTGCTTGTGTGGTCACTACCTGTTCTTCAACCTGTTTTTGTGAGCATTCCAAATGTTTCTGTAACTTTTCCACCATCAACATTAATCCTTGATTTTGAGATATCAATAGCTTTTTCTCTTATTTCCATTCACTCCTCTCTGTCCACATCAGAATGCAATTTATTATATCCTCTCATTGCATTAGCAGCATGCACATTAACTTGTTTCTCCAATTCCTTGACTTCTTTCAATTCTTCTTGCAATCCCTGAATTTCCTTATTCAGCTTTTCCCTCTCATCCTGAGTTATTTGTACAATCTGACTTTCCTCTTTTACTGTTCCTTCCTCCATCAACAATCTGTTTATGTCTTCATTAACTTTGACCATTATCTGATATGAACTCGGAAGAGTTCTAAATCTCCCTTCCATTTTCTTGAATTCCATGTCCATTTTATTACTATGCTCCAACTTCTTAGCACATTTGTTCTCAAGAGATTGAATTTTATTCTAGCTTTGAACCTCTCATTCTTCTAATGAAATTATTCTTTTGGACAAAATTTCATTCTTTTCTTTGATTACCCTGATCTGATCTTCCAACTGCTCCTTTTCTTTCTTTTTCTCTTTGATGATCATACTACCTTTTACAAATTCTGACTCAACCACCATCCCTGATATAATCATATTTCTGTTGGAGGGTCTGAATTGTTCTATGTTACTCATGATGATTTTACATGCAGATCTGATATCCTTTGGTATCCTTTCAAGGCCAGTTTCCAACTCAATTTGCTTCACTTCTATCTGCTTTTCCTCTTTATATTCATTTTTTTCTCCATCCTCTTCCTCATATTCTGTAACCTGATTCTCTTCCTCTTCATAGTCTTTTTCTTCTTCCAATACTTCTGCCTCTTCTCCATCAATTTCCTTTTGTGTCTCTTGAATAACTTGTATTTCCTCTTTGTTTTCCTGTATTAAGGCTGAATCTTTTTCCATTGAATTCCTTTTTTGATCATTCAATTGCTGCTCTTTTCTTTCCATCTCCTATTCATCTATGTCCATAAAATCTGTTTCTTCTTTCTTTTCGTGATTCTCTATTTGTGTGAAATCTTCATTATGTCCTATATCAAAGAGTACTTCCTCTGTATTATGATTTATTTCTCTTTCTGTACTTCCAATTCTGCATTCAATGAAATCTATTTTTTCTATCCTTGCAACCTTTTCTTCCTCGCTTCCATCCTCTTGACTCTGCATCTATGTAATTGTGCTTCTCTTTCCAATCCTTGTTTTTCCTCATATGGTTGGTAATGAGGTTGTTGTGAGGGGTTTTTCCATATAGCTTTAAATTCGGTATCCACCATTCCACTACCGAGTTCTTCCCTTGCTTCAACCTCTTCTTCCCTCATCACATGTCCATTTGCATGAAAATCATTGCCTAATGGTGTAGATAGGTGTGGGCTAGAATGTAGACCTCACACATACTCAGAATCAGTAATGAGAAGCTCGGGAGTGATGAGTTCTAACCGTGACTTTTTCATGACCTCTTTTATGTGAAGAGATGGATAGGTATGTGCTTGAAGATGAAGAGGTGTTGCAAAATCCTTGATCTACACCAGCCAATTGAACTCCAGGAGTATATATTGGGCCCTTTTAGCTTGCCAATGGATGTATTAGACACCCTATGTACCTTGGAAGATCACTCTCAAAAAGATAGATCAAAACAGATAAGTTGGAGTCACCTCAAAGGTGAAAACTTGCTATTTTGGTTCATACACCTATCCACTGTTTTGCATAATTCTCTAAGCACAACAGCAATTAGCTTAATTCCTCTTGGGGAAGTATAGTTAACTTAAAGATCTAACTTTCAAGAGTAATCTCATCAAAAATAATAAACCACACACTGAGAATGAGTTTTAACAAGTGATGACATCATCCCGATTTTCACGGGCTGCTACAATTTGAGACCAGTGAGCAGACAAATGAACATAACTCAAAATGTAGGAATCCAATGGTTATGAAAATTTGTATGGTTATACTAGACAGTAAGCTGAATCCAAAAAGCTTTAAATAACTGAGTTTGGATAAGTAACCACTGAGAAATGGCTCTGACAAGATGAGTAAAAAAATCAGGTACTTGACAGAGAAGTGAAGATGAACAGACCCTGTTGACTTCAAATGAACATAACTGAAGATTGCAACATCCAAATGACATGAAAAATTGTGAGCATATAGTAGACTTATAGCGCTAACTTTACCAAGTTAAATCACTAAAAATGATGCTCCAAGCTCAGAGAAACCATCTCTGCAAGCTGACTGAGAAAAACTGAGAGTAATGGCAATGAGTAGTACACTTCACAAGAACATGGACATATGAACTCAAATAATCATGAAAATGAAAGTATATTGATTTTACAATACAATGACTTACTGATACATATGTGTGCTTTGTAATCACACCTTGATATGGCATAAATCTCAGCTCTTGGAGGTCTTCACATAGGTCTCTCTAACCACGACTAAAACTGCCATCTATTTATAAGTGATTTTGGGAGGCTAACTTCCCTCAATCACTCTCCAATCAATCAATGATTGATTTGATTCTCTACCTACCACAAATCACGAATTCTTGGCTCCTCTTTCCATTCTTGATCAAGTGGACTCAACCACTTAAGATTCTTTCACTTTTACATTAAGTAAACTCTTCAAAAGTTACAAGAGGTAGTTCACAAGTGAACTTTACATAGTCTTCATTTTAAAGCTTTTTCTATGACTTTGTGGGACTCAAGCCAATACTTAGGCTTGTCATAGACTTGCTCCAACAGCTCAGCTCCCTCTCAAGCCAAGTATGCTTGAGGTCTTCAATCTTCCAAGATTACCTGCAAACCTATCATAGCCTTGAATTTGCAAAGCTTTGTACCATCCAATGCTTTGGTTAGAATATCTGCACATTGTTGATGAGTGGACACATATGATATTTGAATCTCTTTGCTTAGAACCTTTTCTCGTACATAGTGATAATGAACTTCAATATGTTTAGTCCTTGCATGAAAAATAGGATTAGCAGCTAAGTGAATAGAACTCATATTGTCACAAAAAATAGTTGGAGTTCCAAACTCCAATCCAAGATCTTTGAATAATGTCTTCATCCACATAGCTTCCTGAGTAGCTATGGCAAGACCTCTATATTCAGCTTCAGTAGAAGAGAGAGCAACTGTGGGTTGCTTCTTGGATGACCATGAAATAAGCTTTGAACCTGCAAAGGTAAGATAACCTGAAGTGCTCCTTCTATCTTCCTTGGAGCCAGCCCAATCTGCATCAGAAAATAGCTTCAAACCTAAATCAGATACATAAGGATAATAAAGTCCTTCATTTATGGTTCCTTTGAGATACTTGAGAATCCTTTTGGCAGCATCCATATGTGGTTTCCTTGGTGTGTGCATAAATTGACTTAGCACACTCACACTGTAACATATATCTACTCTTGTCAATGTGGCATAGTTGAGACTACCCACTAGAGTTTGATATGATGTGATGTCCTCTATGAGTTCACCTTCATGTGAGCTCAATTTGTGATTGACCTCCATTGGAGTACCTGCAATCTTACAATCTTGCATCCTCAATTTTGCCAACATGTCCTTAATGTACTTCCTTTGAGTGAGAAACAAACCATGATCTTTGTAGACAATTTCCAAACCTAAGAAGTAGGTAAGTGAACCCAAATCACTTATCTAGAACTCTTCTCTCATCTAATCTTTGATCTTCTTCATACCATCTGCATCATTTCTGTCAATATAATATCATCTACATATACACATAGGTAGATGACCTCAGAGTTACTCTTTTTAATAAAGAGTGAAGGATCTGCCTTGCTTGGTTGAAAGCCTTTGTCCTGCAAGAATGAAACAAGCCTGAAATTCCAAGCTCTTGGAGCTTGCTTGAGACCATACAATGCTTTGTTAAGTTTACACACATAATCAGGATAAACTTGATTCTCAAAACCAGGTGGTTGTGCCATATATACCTCTTCTCTTATCCAACCATTCAAGAATGCATTCTTTACATCTAGTTGAAGTATCATCCAATTCTTGGAAGAGGCAATACTAAGAAAAACCCTAATAGTAGGCATCTTTGCGACAGGAGAGAAGGTCTCCTCATAATCAATTCCCTGAGTTTGTGCAAAGCCTTTTGCTACAAGCCTTGCCTTATACCTGTTAATGGAACCATCAAAATTCTTCTTGAGTTTATAGACCCATCTTGAGCCTATTACCCTCATGGATGAAGTCTTGGGCACCAAATCCCAAGTGTTGTTTTCCTCAAGTGCTTCAATCTCTTCCTTCATTGCATGCTTCCATTCTGATTTTGCTTTGGCCTCTTCAAATGATGATGGCTCCTCTTGGTTTATGTCATGTGCTATGTAGATAGAATGTTTAGTTACTAATGAGGTGTCAAACCCATACCTTTCTGGTTTTTTCATTTCCCTCATAGATCTTCTTAGGCCATGATGTGATGATTCTGCCTCATGTCCAAGTTCCTGCAATTTTGCTTTACCTTTAGACTTCCATGCTTTGATCTTTTCTATCTCAGATTCTTCATCATCCTCCGAGGTGTCTTGTTCTTCAATCTTTGGTTGTTCTCTACCAAGCTTTGGAAAATCTTCTTCAAGATTGTATGGTAAATTGACCTTCTTGCATGAATCTTCATACCATGAATTGTTCTCATCAAAAACTACATCTCTGCTTACCAAGAATCCTTTGTTGGTAGGGTTGTATAACCTGTAGCCCTTTTGATTGTTGTCATATCCAATAAATACACACCTTTCTGCCTTTGGATCCATCTTGCCTCTAACCTGTGAAGGAACATGAGCAAAAGCAATACATCCAAAAATTTTACAATGATCTAAGCTTGGTCTTCTTCCATTCCAAGCCTCATATGGAGTCATCCCATCAAGGGATTTTGAAGGCAACCTATTAATCAAGTAAGTGGCTATAGATACAGCCTCAGCCCATAAGTAATTAGGTAAATGCTTTTCATTTAACATAGACCTTGCAGCTTCAACAATTGTCCTATTCCTCCTTTCTGCCACTCCATTTTGCTCAGGAGTGTACCTTGTAGTTACCTCTCTTTTGATTCCTCTTTCTTGAAGAAAAGAATCAAAATCATGGGAGAAGTATTCTCCCCCTCCATTTGACCTTAGCCTTTTTAGTGATTTACCTGTTTGATTCTCCACAAGAGCCAAATATCTTTTGAAACATGAAAAAACTTCATCTTTGTGTTTCATAAAGAATAGGATAGTCCATCTGCTGCAATCATCAATAAAGGATACATAATACCTTGATCCAGATATTGAAGCTTCCTTGCTAGGTCCCCATACATCTGTATGAACCAACTCCAAGAGATCTTCATGCATATAACCTTTCTTCATGAATGGTAACCTGTGAGACTTTCCAAATTGACATGCACTACACTTATAAATCATATGTTGTTTTGACAAATTAGGGAGTCCAAGTACACTTTGGTCCCTGCAAATTTGCTTTAATGACCTTTCACCAATATGTGCTAACCTTTTGTGCCATACTTCCAATTCTGTGAGTGTCTGACTACCATAATTAAAGAGAGCAATGTTTCTAGTGTCCTATAATTCAAATGTGAACAATCTACCTGTCTTTTCACCTTTTGCAATTTTTCTGAATCCTTGACTTGGATCTTCAACAAATGCTCCTGCCTTTGTGAACCTGACTTGCAACCCTTTCCCTACTATCTGCCCAACACTTATCAAATTCTTTGTAATGGTAGGGACATAGAGTACCTTACTGAGTAGGTTGATGTTTCCATCAGGTGCTTTGACATTGCCTATTTTCTCCACAAGATGTTTTGTATCATCTCCTATTTGTACCTCATGCTTATTCCTTGGATCTTCTAAATCTGATAGGAGTGCCACATTTCCTGCCACATGATTTGAACAACCTGAATCTATGTAGAAAACATGCTCATCAGATTTACCTTGTGGCATAGCCATGTTCATGATCAATAATGAATCCTCTTTGTTTGAGTCTTCTGTGTAGTTATTGTAGTCTCTCCTTCCTTTGTACCCTCCTTGATAGTTTGAATGATTGTAGTTGTTGTAATTTTCATGGTAGTTGTTGAACCTTCCTCTTGAGTAGCCATAACTTCCTCTATTGTATCCTCTGCCTCTTTGATTCCTGAAATTCCTAAAGCAATTTTCAGTTGTATGATTAGTTAATCCACAAATAGAACATGAGTTGGAGTCTTGGGATCTCCCCCTGCCTTGTCTACCTCCTCTTCCTCTACCTCTGCCATGTCTTCCTGTACCTGCATAGTTAGCTTGATATGTACCTGCTTCATCATCCACTTTCTTTGCCTTTCCTTTGTTATCTTTGGACTTGCTTTTATCAGTATATAAAGCTAAAGATTGATTACCTTTAGAGCTTTCTCCATTTTTTATAAGCTTTGCCTCTTGGGTAAGTAGTTGTCCAATGAGTGTATTGAAATCAAGTACATGCATGTCCATGTACAAATCCATAGCTGTGGTGAATGCTTCCCACTTGTCATCTGCCTTCAAGCCATTGATGACCTGCCTTATAATTTGCTCTTCATCTATTACCTCTCCAATGCTTTCCAACTGATCTGCTATGTCCTTGAGCTTTGTGACAAAATCAGTCACATTTTGTTTGGGAGCCTTCTTGAGAGTTGTGAAATCCAACCATAGTTGATGCTTCCTAGCTTTGGTACTTGAAGAAAAGAAAGCTTCAAGTGCATCCCACACTTCCTGAGATGTCTTACAACTTCTAATGTGAGGCAACAAAAAATATGAGATAGAGTTGAGGAGATAAGACCTTGCAAGTGCATCCTTGGAGCACCATGTGCTCAATCTTTCTTGCTCTTCTTGTGTTGGTTGACTTTTGTTCCTGAAACTTGGCATAACTTCATCTCTAGCCACATAACCATATAAACTTCTACCTTGGAGATAAGCTTCCATTCTTAATGACCAAGATGAGTAGTTACCTCTGTCCAATTTTTCAATTGATGAAGGAAATCCATCTGCCATGTTGTCCAACCTTGCTCTGATACCACTGTGAAGAGATGGATAGGTATGTGCTTGAAGATGAAGAGGTGTTGCAAAATCCTTGATCTACACCAGCCAATTGAACTCCAGGAGTATATGGTGGGCCCTTTTAGCTTGCCAATGGATGTATTAGACACCCTATGTACCTTGGAATATCACTCTCAAAAAGATAGATCAAAACAGATAAGTTGGAGTTAGCTCAGAGGTGAAAACTTGCTATTTTGGTTCATACACCTGTCCATTGTTTTGCATAATTCTCTAAGCATAGCAGCAATTAGCTTAATTCCCCTTGGGGAAGTATAGTTAAATTAAAGAGCTAACTTTCAAGAGTAATCGCATCAAAAATGATAAACCACACACTGAGAATTAGTTTTAACAAGTGATGACATCATCCCGATTTTCACGGGCTACTACAGTTTGAGACTAGTGAGCAGAAAAATAAACATAACTCAAAATGTAGGAATCCAATGATTATGAAAATTTGTATGGTTATACTAGAAAGTACGCGTAATCCAACAAGCTTCAAATCACTGAATTTGGATAAGTAACCACTGCGAAATGGCTCTAACAAGATGAGTAAAAAAAACGGGTATCTGACAGAGAAGTGAAGATGAACAGACCCTGTTGACTTCAAATGAACATAACTGAAGATTGCAACATCCAAATGACATGAAAATTTGTGAGCATATAATAGACTTATAGAGCTAACTTTACCAAGTTAAATCACTGAAAAGGATGCACCAAGCTCAAAGAAACCATCTCTGCAAGCTGACTGAGAAAAACTGAGAGTAATGGCAATGAGTAGTACACTTCACAAGAACATGGACATATGAACTCAAATAATCATGAAAATGAAAGTATATTGCTTGTAAAATACAATGACTTACTTATACATATGTGTGCTTTGTAATCACACCTTGATATGGCATAAAGCTCAGCTCTTGGAGGTCTTCACATAGGTCTCTCTAACCACGACTAAAACTGCCATCTATTTATAGTTGAGTTTGGGAGGCTAACTTCCCTCAATCACTCTCCAATCAATCAATGATTGATTTGATTCTCTACCTACGACAAATCACAAATTCGTGGCTCCTCTTTCCATTCTTGATCAAGTGGACTCAACCACTTAAGATTCTTTCACTTTTACATTAAGTAAACTCTTCAAAAGTTACAAGAGGTAGTTCACAAGTGAACTTTACATAGTCTTCATTTTAAAGCTTTTTCTATGACTTTGTGGGACTCAAGCCAATACTTAGGCTTGTCATAGACTTGCTCCAACATTTTATAGAGAGTGAGTAAGAATTTGAATTCAAATTCAAAATTTTGGCTCCCTATGATTAAGCTCCTATATCCTAGGAGATATTCCTTCAATCAAAGAGCTAACTTTTTCCACGAATCCTTTTGGTAGGTGTTTACAAAGATTCCAAGTCAATTTGACATTTACAAAGAGATAAAGTGGTAATTAACCACTAGCACTAGTTCCTATGCTTCTCCATATGTGTATGGACTTCAATGTATCTATCAAGCCAAATGTGTAGGCTTGTGAATTACACCAACAGCTCCCCCTCAAGCCAAACATTTTGGCTTGGTCTTCATCTTCAGTCTTCATGTATATCCTGCAATCCAATCATTGCTTTGCACCTGCAAAGTTTGGTTCCATCCAAAGCTTTAGTCAACAAATCTGCACATTGCATGTTGGTTGATACATAGGTTAGTTGAATGTCTTTGCTTAGCAACTTCTCTCTCACATAATGGTAATGGACCTCTATATTTCCGGTCCTAGCATGATAGATAGGATTAGCTGCAAGGTGAAGTGAACTTGTATTATCTCTAAAGATTATTGGTGCCCTAGCATACAAACCCAATTCTGTATACAAAAGCTTAATCCAAATGGCTTCTTGTGTGGCATTAGCCAGCCCTCTATACTCTGCTTCTGTGGAAGAAAAAGCAATAGTAGGTTTCTTCTTTGAAGACCATGATATTAGCTTATCACCTACAAAAGAAATGTATCCAAAAGTGATCCTCCTATCATCCTTGCATCCTGCCCAATCTACATCTGAATAGATCTTGATATCAATGTCTGAAGTGTAAGGAAAATACAAACCATGATGTTGTGTACCCTTGAGATACTCCAAGATTCTCTTGGCAGCCTCTAAGTGAGGTATTCTTGGCTTGTGCATAAACTGACTTAGCACACTAACTCCATATGCAATATCTATCCTTGTTAAGGTAGCATAGTTCAAGCTACCCACCATACTTTGATAACCTGTAATGTCATTAACTTCATCACCTTCATGGGCACTTAGTTTTAGGTTTACCTCCATTGGAGTACTTGCTACTTTGGCATCCTGCAAATGAAACTTCTTCAACATGTCCTGTATGTATTTTTTGTGAGTAATGTATATTCCAGAGTTAGTATAGACTAACTCAAGCCCAAGAAAATATTTTAGTAGACCAAGATCATTGATCTTGAACTCCTTCATCATCTGGCTCTTGATTTGTCTGATTCCATTGATATCATTACCTGTAAGTATGATATCATCAACATAAACACAAAGGTATATTACCTCTGAATTACTTTTCTTGATAAATAGAGAAGTATCTGCCTTGCTCATGACAAAACCTTGGTCTTGAAGGTATGTAGTTAACCTGTAATTCCATGCCCTAGGTGCCTGCTTCAATCCATATAAAGCTTTTTTGAATTTGCAAACATATGTTACCTTCTTAGGGTCCTCATAGCCAAGAGGTTGTTTCATATATACCTCCTCTGAAATCCATCCATTCAAGAAAGCATTATTGACATCCAATTGGTACATGTTCCAATTTTTTGATGCAACCACACTTACCAATACTTTGATAGTTGGCATCTTGGCCATAGAAGAGAATGTCTCTTCATAGTCAATGCATTGGGTTTGTGCAAAACCCTTGGCTACCAATCTGGCTTTGTACCTATTGATTGACCCATCAGAATTTCTTTTAAGTTTATATATCCATCTGGATCCTATTACCTTCATGGATTCCTTCTTGGGTACTAACTCCCATGTATCACTCTCCTTGAGTGCTTCAATCTCCTCATCCATAGCTTCTTTCCATTCTGTCTTGGTTATGGATTCTTCATATGATCCTGGTTCTTCAATTGAAAAATCTTTGGCAAGATAAACAGAGTGCTTAGTAACAAGAGATGTATCATAACCATATTTGATAGGTTTCTTGCTCTCTCTTTGTGATCTTCCTGATTGACTGATTTGAAGATTCAAGTATGTCTTCAAGCTTCTTCATCTTCATTTTGCCCTTGGACTTCCATGCCTTGAACTCTTCAAGGTTGATAGTGTCTTCATCTTCTGAACTTGAGTCTGCATTTTGAGTAGGTTCCTCCTTTGCAAGACTTGGAAACTCCTCTTCCAAATCATAGGGTAGTTTAACCTTCCTGCATTCATTCTCATACCAAGAATCATTTTCATCAAAGACAACATCTCTACTCACCATGAATCCCTTATTGGAAGGGTTATAAAACCTGTATCCTTTTTTATTTAGATCATATCCAATAAAGATGCACTTCTCAGCTTTTGGGTCTAGCTTACCTCTTATCTGAGAAGGAATGTGTACATATGCTATACATCCAAATATTCTGCAATGGTCTAGTGAGGGTCTCTTACCATGCCATGCTTCATAGGGTGTCATCCCATCAAGGGACTTAGATGGTAACCTGTTTATAAGGTAAGTGGTAGTAGAAACACTCTCTACCCATAGATAGTTAGGTAACCTTTTTTCATTCAACATAGACCTAGCTGTCTCAACAATCAACCTATTTCTTCTCTCAGCTACCCCATTATGTTTAGGAGAATACCTTGTGGCGATTTCTCTTTTTATGCCTCTGTCGTGCAAGAAGTTTTCAAACTCATTGGAGAAGTACTCACCTCCTCCATCTGACCTTAGCCTCTTCAAATTTTTTCTTGTCTAATTTTCAACAAGTGCAATATATTTTTTAAAGCAATTAAACACCTCATCCTTGTGCTTCATGAAGTACAATATCGTCCACCTGCTATAATCATCAATAAAAGATACATAGTACCTTGATCATGAGATTGAGGGGTCTTTGCTTGGTTCCCATACATCTATGTGGACAAGCTCTAGGTAGTCTTCATGCATGTAACCTTTCCTTGAGAAGGGTAACCTGTGAGACTTCCCAAATTGACAAGCCCCACACTTATAAATCATATGTTGCTTGGATACATTATGTATTCCAAGCACACATTGGTCCCTGCATATTTGCTTCAAGGTTCTTTCTCCTATATGCCCTAATCTTTTGTGCCAAAATTCAAGCTCTGAAAGTGTTTAATCTTGATAACTGTATAGTGCAATATTCTTTGTGTCTTGTAACTCAAAAGTGAAAAGTCTACCTGATTTTTCTCCTTTAGCAATCCTCTTGAACCCATGCCTTGGATCCTTCACAAATGCTCCATATTGGTTGAATCTAACCTGCAAACCTTTCTCCACAATCTGTCCAACACTCATCAGATTTTTGGTAATGGTTGGTACATAGAGTACCCTGCTCAACAAGTTCTGATTTCCATCACAAGTCTTAACATTTCCAACTTTAACTACTGAGTGCTTGGTGTCATCACCTGTTTGTACTTGGTGCTTACCTTTTGGTTCCTCAAGATCAGAGAGTAGTGCTACATTTCTAGCCACATGATTTGAGCATCCTGAGTCAATGTAGAATAGGTGGTCATCATTTGTATCTAGTTTTGAAGTCATGTTCATGATTAGAAGAGAATCATCTTGCTCTTCTGAGTAGTTGTTGTAGTCCTTTCTGGATTTGAAACCTCCTTGGTATTTGCCATTGTAATTGTTGTTATAATTGTTGTTGTAACCTTGGTGATGGTTGAATCTACCTCTTGATTGTGAGTATCCACTTCTTTGGTATCCTCTTCCTCTCTGATTTTTGTAATTCCTGAAACACTCATCTGTAGTATGACTTGATAAACCACAAATGTTGCATGGTGAGGAGTTATAGGATCTCCCCCTACCTTGCTTACCTCCTCTGCCCCTTCCTCTTGATGACCTACCTCTCCCTGCATAGTTGGCTTGGGAGGTAGAGCCTTCATCTTCCACCTTCTTCGTCTTGACTTTATCTTTAGACTTTTTATCTGTATATAGGGCAGAAGAGTTATTACCTTTGGATGTATCTCCATTCTTTTTGAGCTTTGCTTCATGAGTGAACAATTGTCCCATGAGAGTTGTAAGATCTAGAATTTGCATGTCCATATAAAGATCCATGGCAGTGGTGAAGCTTTCCCATTTGTCATCAGCCTTGCTCCCATTGATCTCTTGCCTTACAACCTGCTCTTCTTCAATCTCTTCTCTTATGCTTGCTAACTGATCTGCTACATCTTTAATCTTAGTCACAAATTCTGAAACAGCTTGCTTGGGTTGCTTCCTTAATGTTGTGAATTCAATCCACAACTGATTTTTTCTAGCTCTTGTGTTGGAGGAAAAATAAAATGACAAGGTTTCCCAAGTCTATTGGGATGTCTTACAATTCCTAATATGTGGCAAAAGAAAATCAGAGATGGAGTTGAGTAAATAAGACCTTTCCAATGCATCCTTAGCACACCATGTGTTGAGCTTTTCATGTTCCTCCTTTTTTGATAATCCTCTTGTTTTGAATGAGGGCGATTCCTCATCTCCTGAGATGTATCCAAAGAGACTCCTTCCTTGTGGGTAGGTCTTCATCCTTAGAGACCATGCCTGATAGTTGTTCCTGTCTAATTTATCAATAAATGAAGTAAAACCATCTCCCATTTTACCTTAGTTTGCTCTGATACCACCGTTGGGAAAGATGGATGGATGCTCCAAGAGATTGAGTAGGTACTGCCAAACCTGCTTTGTACCAGCCCTCTAATGCTTCAGACTTGATAAATAGATCTCCTTAGCTTTCCAATGACACCAAAAAATGGCCTATGTACTTTGGAAGTGATGTGTGTAATGATTGAATCAAAACAGATAACTTTGAAACTCACAATCTCAAGAAAACCTTCTATTTATGTCTTGACACCTGCTGGATCTTTTGCTTAGTATGACCAGCACAGTAGGAATTGGAAAAATTCCTTTTAGAGGTATTTAATTAGCTTAGCAAGCTAACTATTCCAAGTGGAATGATGTAAAAAGATAAACTATGCTAAGAGAAATCAATTTAGCAAGTAAAGCTATATCCTCGATTTTTTAGGACTGTAGCAGACATTGACCAGTGATCACCTCGACGCGAATCTCTTTGAATTGTCTAAATAGAATCTCCTCAAATTTTGTCAGCATGTAGATAACTTCAAGCGAAATCCAAGAAGCCTTATATCATTGAATTTGGTGAAGATTTAACTGAGATATGCACTTCACAAGTTGACAGACTTTCAAGGAGTATAACAGAGAACTCAGAAATGAACAATGTGAATGTATGTATTAATGAACACTTGTATATAGATCCATTGGCATGAAAGTCATTGCCTAATGGTGTAGATAGGTGTGGGCTAGAGTGTAGGCCTCACACACACTCAGAATCAGTAATGAGAAGCTCAGGAGTGATGAATTCTAATTGCGACTTTTTCATGACCTCTTTTATAGAGAGTGAGTAAGAATTTGAATTCAAATTCAAACTTTTGGCTCCCTATGATTAAGCTCCTATATCCTAGGAGATATTCCTTCAATCAAAGAGCTAAATGTTTCCACGAATCCTTTTGGTAGGTGTTTACAAAGATTCCAAGTCAATTTGACTTTTACAAAGAGATAAAGTGGTAATTAACCACTAGCACTAGTTCCTATGCTTCTCCATATGTGTATGGACTTCAATGTATCTATCAAGCCAAATGTGTAGGCTTGTGAATTACACCAACATTGCTTTACATGAATAGTTTTCCAACATTTTCTAATATTGAGCTTCATAGATTGCCCTCTTATCATTACCTTGAGTCAAATATGAATAAATTTGTTCCTTGCTTGTTTGAGGTGGATGGGGTTCCTTTGAGGCCTGAACTTCTTTCTCAGCTGCTTCACATTCCTCTTTTGTCACTTCTTCCTGTTCCAAGACCACATTCCTTGGATCTAGTCTTCTCTTCTTTACTGGAATTACTTCATTTGATACCCCTTTCCTTTTCCTTCCTGATCCCCTCATGCTTGTCTGGCCTTCTGCTTCTCTTATAGACATCATCTTTGAAGGACTTTAAAATCTTGCCATCAAACTCCAGAAATATTGAGCTTCTAGAGCCAACTTCAACTGATCCTCCATACCTAAAACATGGTATATAATTCTTGTTAAAAAACTATGCTCCATTCATAAACTTTCTCTGCTCCCAATGCTTTGCTGCTTCCTTCAATTGGTCATGAATGTAGGGAGCTACATCCATTACTCCAAATGGTTTAGTCTTGTCCTTATTATTGAACATAACCAATGTCACTGGCTTATGCGGCATTGTATATCTTGGTAACTTTGGAAAACACAGATACTGAAGAAACATTCTGGTGGCAAATTCTTCATTTTCTTTTCCTTTGAAGTCCACAAACTTTGAATATCCAGCATATGAGGATGCATTCTTCTTGACAAAACTGCCATCCAATTTGGTTCCCATGGGATAGAATTGAAGAGCTGCCTTGATGTGTTCTGCTTTTATGGTGATCTGTACCTCTTTGTTCTCTTTGTCCTTAACTGAACATCTGAAGTATGCATCATTGCCTTTGCCCACTTCCAACAGACTAGACATGACTTTTGATACTCTCTCAAAATCTATAAAGAAGAGAGGTTCATCCAATAGTCTATGTAACCCCACTAACTTCCATCTTTTATAATCAGCTG
This sequence comes from Ceratopteris richardii, assembly GCA_020310875.1. Taxonomy (NCBI): domain Eukaryota; kingdom Viridiplantae; phylum Streptophyta; class Polypodiopsida; order Polypodiales; family Pteridaceae; genus Ceratopteris; species Ceratopteris richardii. The sequence continues at coordinate 51,247,838 of CM035407.1, read as the reverse complement.
CCACTCTTTGAAATTTGTAGAATTCATGACATAGCATGGTATATTTATGACCTCCAATTCCCACTGTAAAGATATGCTGACCAATGATATTGATAGTTTCCCTCAGCTCTTTGACCATCTTCTCAGCTTCTAGGATATCTTGTTCTTCATCAGATTCTAGCTATACATCTTCCGTTACTGCTTTATTGTCCAAAAACCAGTGTCCTCTTTACAATGTCACAGATTCTGCTTTGAAGTCATGAATAGGTAATTCTTTTGCATTCACCATTCTGAAAGACATATAACACATCACACCACAAACTCCCACCACATAAGTCACAGGAGATATAAAAGAGAACACCTTTGTCTTGAGATAAAATGATTTTCAAGAAAAAATAAAAGATAAACAATGATTTTCTTATTTGCATCGCAGGTACAACATAATTGAAGTGATCATCACATGTGTTAGCAAGATATCTAGTGCTCTCCCTTTTTAAATAAGAAAATAATGAATGAAAATTAAAAGAATAAGAAAAAAAATCAAAAATAAAGAAATAATTACACAGTGACTGCTTAGTCCTACTGAATTATAACCTATATCTTGCTGGTGCTTTATAACTTATGAAAGAAACTTTTTAATGATTTTCTCGAATTTTTATTAATTTTCTCTTTCATCTCTTTCCCTCTTATTCTTTTTCCTAGAAAAAAGAATGAGGTAAAGTACATGGAAATAATTCCAAGAGTTTCATAAATCCATCTTGATGAAATTCTCAGTCCTTTAGTAGGAATCCAATCATTTGTAGCTTTTCATGCTTCTGCACTATTTTTGTATCTTCATCCTTATTTTTTCTCCATTGAAGCAGGTCTGATTTTTTCACCCAAAAATACTTGATTCTTGTTGACTTTGTTTTTGGAGTAAAACAATCTTCTTTTGATAAACTGTGCTTGGAAGTCTTTGGTTTCCACATCCATTTATTTTTTATGAATTTTTTTGATGAGTAGTGCTTGGATGTCCTTGGTTTCCGTATCCTTTTTGTCTTGATGCCTAGATGTTTCTGATTATTCCATACTTTCCACCTTTCTATTGTCTTTTCAACACCTTTGGTTCCTTCAATTTCCTCCTCTTTTTGTCTGAAGTAGATTTGGTCATGGAGAAGTTTTGTTTGTGATTCGTTTGTGGCTTCTAGTGGAAAAGTAAATCCTTCCAAATCTCAATCAAAGATATCCTGTTGATTTTCCTGTTCTTCATAACTCAATAAAAACATTAAAAACCTTTTGTCATTTATTGTCAATTTAAGCTTCATATTTTCAAAATCCAAAATTACTTTACCTTGCCTAAACCATGGTTGTCCTAAAATCAATTTCTCAGTCATCATATGATCAGGCCATTCTTCACAATCTATTTTCATATTTTCTTCATTGAACTTAACTTCAATAGATGGTGAAGACAAGCTTTGTATTATCTAGCCCTCCAGTGTTTTGATAAATGTTTTACTCTTAGTCCTTTTAAAGTTGAACTTATCCAAAACAATTGAACTGATCAAATTAACTTGTGCACCTGAATCTATCAAAACCTTGATTTGCTCATTATGAAGATTCATTGTTATAACAGGCAAATGCTCTCTTAATCTTGAAGGTGTTTCACATAAGTAAACTTCTCTAAGCTCCTTAGCCTTTCGTATTCTTTCCTTTGCTTCTTGTTGGGATTCATTCCTGATTTTTCAATCTTCTTTTTTCCTATTTTGAGCTTGATGTATTCTTCTCCATTCAGGAATAGTTAATGGAAGATCATACCTTTTTACCCTACATCCACTTATGAAATTTGGCATGATTTCTCCATCTATATTAGCTAATTGGATAGCTCCATTGTTGCTGATTTGGTTGATAACATAAGGTCCATGCCCCTTCTTCTGAAATTTTTTCTGATGTTCCTTCACTGTATATGCCAAAACTAGATCCCCTACTTGCAAGTCTTTTTCTTTAATATGAACATCATGATATGCTTTTTGCCTTCTTTTATCTGCATATATGCTCATAATTTCTTGAAGTCTGGAAGCTCTAAGTTTTTCCAATTCCACCACTCTTTCAGATAACTCATGTCTAGTCCACTTGTATTGATTTCCCACCTTTAATGTTGGAATGAGAAATTCCAAAGGCAAAATTGCATTTTGTCCATATACCAAATTAAATGGTGTTGTTCCAATAGCAGTTTTGTATGCCACTCTATAAGCCTTAAGGACATGATTAAGTTGCAAATTCCAATCATTCCTATTTGTATTTACCAATTTTGACAAAACAGTGCAAATTACCTTATTAGTACTTTCTGCTAATCCATTGGCTTGTGGATGATAAGGAGCCGACTTTCTATAATTAATCATGAAATACTCAGTTATGTTTTCAATTACTTCGTTTAAAAAATGAGTTCCCCTATCACTTACCAATTCAATTGGTAATCCAAATGTGATGATAATATTTTCATAAAGAAATCGTGTAGTGGTTTGAGCATCATTCCTTTTTGTAGCCCTGGCCTCTGCCCATTTGGTCAGGTAATCTGTGGCTACAAGTATATATTCAGCATGAGACTGTTTCGTAGGAGGATGGATAGGTCAAATGAAATCCAACCCCCATTTGCTAAATGTTCTTGCTAAAATGAGTGGTACTAAGGGCATATCATCTCTTTTACTTCGTTGATTTACTCTTTGACAAATGTCGCATCTTTTTACATATGTTCTTGCATCAGGGAAGAGAGTTGGCCACCAAAATCCAGAATATAAAATGATTTTAGCCGTCCTTTCACTTGAAAAATGTCCTCCTGCCACTCTAGTATGTGCCATCTCTAACATTTCCATATACTTATCTTCAGGAACACATATTCTTAGATATCCATCCATTCCTTTCTTGTATAAATGGTCTCCTATCAATTGATATTCTTCAGAAATTGCCTGTAAATTTCTAAAGTCTGTACTAACATTTACTGGTTCTGATGACTTATTACCTCTTAACTCCTCAACTATGTTTGCACTCCAATCTGGATTTTTTTGGAACCAATACAAAGTTGTAACTTCTGAATTTTGCAAAGATTGACATTTAAAGCAATTGGAAACATATTTTCTCACATCTTGAATCTTTTTAGGCCAATGTACACCCATTCTATTGAGATTGTTTAAGGTGACTATCATGGAAGCATGAGTACAAGGATTCCAACAATGCGCTCTTCTTAGATATTCTTGCTGCTCATCTTCTGGAGTACAATATTCCATTATTCCAATATGATTTATATGATATAGGTGCCCTGCTAGTAATACAAAGTCCCTAATTTGTAATACCAGATGTGTGTTGCTTCTATGTGTTCTACAAGGTCCCATGGTTAGCAGAGGCACCAAATTTATTGCCCAATCAGGAATACTTTCTATTTTGAATAGATATGCGTCTGGTAATTCATCATCTAAAGGTGAGTTTGGCTCTCTGGTTTGTATCCTAGACAAATGATCTGCTCTTAAATGAGTTTTCCCCTGTCTGACCACTACCTCAAATTCAAATTCCATCAGTAGGAGGAACCATCTGACTATCCTACCTGTGTGGCATGGTTTGTTTACCAAGTAGAGTAAGGCTTGGTGATCCACAAAAAATTTAAACTTGTTGGCTAAAAGATACTATCTATATTTTTTTTACAGCAAATATCATTCCCAATCCTTCCCTTTCAGTGGTTGTATAATTTTTTTCTGCTGAATTCAATTGTCTACTAGCATAAGCAATTGAAAAGTCTAATTTGCTTCCTTCTATTGGTTGTGCGAGAACACATCCTGTTTGTTGTTACCCTTTGGAGTTGTCCTCTCCAATCATTTTAGCATAAAGAATCAACAATACATCTTACATTTGTCAATCCGGGAAGTATACAAAGACCACAGCCCCTTCTAGTTAATGGAATCCAAGAATAAGAGGAAAATGATTGGATTTCTGAGAAATGATGAAGATGAAGAGAAATTTCTAGGGTTTTGATTATCTTGAGCTAAACAACAGTATTTTCAATGATCTTGGCATCTAAAGTGTGTTATTTTCTCAGCAGAACACAATTATGAAGTCAAATCTCAAAAATGATACTTGTAAACCTCAGACGAGACAATCGCGATTCTATGAAAACTGACAATTTCCATCTCCAGCTTTATACTTCAGCACTTCCTTACTCAATACTCTAACATTCACCTCTCTTCATACACATTAATCAGAAATACACAAGTGAAGCTCACAAATTCCATGGATCACACATAGAATAGACTCAATAAATCAAAGTAAATCACATGAAAGGAAGAATCACGATTTGCTGCAAGAAAATCTTCTCATTACTTGGATAGCACCAAATACAATTAACCAATCCTCTCAAAATAGAGAAAATTATCTTTTATACATTTTCAAGTGTCCCTTTTCACACTTGAATTTTGGTCCTTTTCCCTTCTAATCTAAAAATATGATATCAAAAGAGTTTCCAAAAATTCTAGAAAAAATACATATGATTCTAATTTACATGAGGAAGACTCTTTCTCATTTTTACATCATTTGCATAAATATTTCTACAATTTTTGTCATTTTACAAATATTTCTCTTCAAAAAAATACTTCTTCCAACACATGCCAAAGCAAAATTTGAAGCATCAACATGAACATGAAAAATTTGATCCCACTGTGGGGTTTTTTAAATAGGTGCTGTCACCAGACAAGTTTTCAAAACTTCAAAAGCTTGGTCACATACTGTGGTCCACTCAAATTTTGTAATTAATGCATACAGAGGCTTTGCTATATCTGCAAATTTGCACACAAATTTTCTATAATATCCACAGTGTCCCATGAAAGTTTGAAGTTCTTTTACATTTGTTGGTCTTGGTAGTTCCACTATGGCTTTAATTTTTCTTTCATTAGTTGAAATTCCATTTCTGGAAACTATGTGATCGAGCATTCTCCCTTGCCTCCCAAAGAACACACATTTCTCAGGATTTAAACATACTCTGTATGTTCTACATTTCTTGAATATATTTTCTTGATCTTTCAAATGATCTTGTCTTTTTATTGAAAAAGTGCAAAGATCATCAACATAGATTTCCATTATATTTCTAAGAAATTATTTGAATATATGGCACATTAACCTTTGAGAGGTTGCTGGAGCATTGGTTAAACCAAAAGGCATAACCCTAAATGCAAAAATTCCCCATTCTGTGGAAAAAGCAGTTTTATGTTGGTCTTCCAAAGCTATTGGCACCTGGTTATATCCTGAAAAACCATCCAAAAAACTATAGACCTCCTTACATGCAACCCTTTCTAAGAGATGGTCTGTTATTGGTAATGGATAGCTATCTCTTATAGTTGCTGCATTAACTTTTTTCAAATTAATACATACCCTGAGTTTCCCATTCTTCTTAGGTACCACTACTATAGGAGATATCCACTCAGTATACTCAATTTCATAGATGAAATTGGAAGCCAACAGTTTGTCAATTTCTTCCTTTATTTTAGCAAAGTATTTATCATTAAATGTATAGTGTCTTTGTTTGCTAGGTTTTGCATCAGGAGTAATAGGAATCTTATGTTCACAAATGTTAGGATCAATTCCTTTCAAATCCTTATAACTGTAAGCAAACACATCCCTATAAGTTTTAGCCAATTTCTTGAATTCTTCCATCTCTTGATTTGTCATGTCATCAGCTATGACAAGGTGTCTATCTTCCTCCTCTTCTTGAATGATCACCACCTTCTTAGTTTGTTCCTCATTGTCATATGGATTCCCCTTTTCTTTTCTCTCTTTGGTTTCATTTTTAGAAGTAATCTGTCTTCTACTTCATAGGTCTTGAAGTTTAAAGGTACATCAAATTGTTGATCTTCTTTCTTTATTTTTTTTATTTTTATCAATTTCTTGTTCTTTTTCTATTTCTTTGTGTTTACTTTTTCTATATGTTCCTGAGATTTTGTCTTTTATAGCATCTGTAGCTTCCACTTCTTCCAAAAATTCTGTTTTTCCAGTTTTTAAAATTATTCCTTCCTTCAGACCTTCCTCTGTTTTTTACACCTTTATCATTTGTATTCCTATATGAAAAATATCATACCCTTCTTCATTTTGGAATTTTACTCCCACATATTCATCATTGGCCAAATCCATTGTGGTCAAAATCTAATTCCAACCATAAGGCTCAAACTCTTCATCTTTAAATTCATGTGGTATGTAACTTTCATCTTGTGACTTCCTTTCATCTAGACAATATTTTTTCTTTAACATCCTTTTTTTATATATGTGGTTCCTCATCACATTACATTTCCAAATTGATGATTCTGTGTCATTCTGATCTTCACTCCTAGATTCCTCACTCAGTTCCTCATTTTGATGTACTTTAAACCATTCCTGAGGAGACATGTCACAATATTGCCCATTTCTTAAATTTACTCTAGTTACCCTTCCTTTGCTTTGAAGGTATAGGCAATCTTTTCCCAAATCTTGCACAATTTGCATTTGTCTCATAAATGGTCTTCCTATGATGATTTCATATGAGGTAGATTGTGGAAAATCGACTATGGCAAAAGTGTGCTCAATCTCTATCCCACATATTTCCATAATCACTTTTTCCCAAATTCCTAGGGGTTTTTCTATGTGTCCGTCCACCAATTGTAATCTCATTTTAGTAGGTATTAGCTCATTCTTTCCCCATTTCTCCCAGGTTTGATTAGTCATGATTGCCACTCTAGATCCACTATCTAATATGGCCTTGGCATGATTATCACCAAATTGTATTCTCAAAGTTGAGTTCCCTTCTTCTCCTTCACAGTATCCTCCTATTTTATCAATAGGTATGTACCACAATTCTTCCAGTTCCTATTGAATTTTTTCTATTATGTTGCAAATGAGGATTTTGTTTTACGAACTCTTCCATTGTAGTTTGATATAAAATTGTACAGTGTTTGTCTAGATTGATTTGGAATGTGATTTGTGAATTGTCTTCCTGATCAATATGTTTCCTGGTTTTTGTTGCATCTGACTCTTCACTTGTTGTTTGATGACTGTCTATTTCCCCAATCTTAAGTTGTGCCTCCCGAATGATTTGTTTACATCTTTGCATTATTTCATCCTCTATATTTGGCATAGGATATGCCATCACATGATCTGTAGGGTTTCGTCCATCTTGAATTCTTCCTTTGTATGCTCTTATCAAAGTCTCCAGACTTTGTGAATTTTTTACCTCTTCCTGAGTCTGTGTATTTTGTAGTTGGCTATTGTTTGGATGTTCCATAGTTTCCTCTTCCAAATTTTTACCCATTCTCATCTTCCTTTTTGTCTGTTTTTCTTTTCTTTTGCACATGAATTTTGCCTGTTGTTCTATATGTGTGTCTCATTTTTAGGCCTTGTAGTTTAGCTTGAGATCTTGTTATGGCATTTACAGTTACTTGATCATGATCACTCAATTCTTCTTGCTCCATTATGTTAACTGTTTTTAATGGTATGTTACTAGATGTGTTATGTTGTTTTTGAGGGTTTCTTGGGCAATCCCTTATTAAATGTTCCCTGCCACAATCCTTACAATAGGCTCCTTCTATTCTTAGTGTTGGAGGTTGTGGACAGTCTCTAATGAAATCCCCCCCCCACATCTATAACAAGTTATCTTCTGGCCTCCTTTGAATTGGGGTTTCTGATTGGACATGTAATTATTAGTTATGTACATGAATGTGGTTGTGTCCATTTCAATTCTCCCATTTCTCAGGTCCAAGGCTTGCAGTTTTAGTTCTCTCTATTCATATCCTTCCCAATCTTCCTGATATCCTTCACTCAAATGGTAATCCTCTCTGTAAGATGATCTGAGTCTCATGATTTCTTCTTCAACTCGTGTGTATTTTACTGGTACTACATTTGTTGGTAATGGTGGTTGTTGTCTAAGTAGAGGTCTTGGTTGCTCAGCAAATCTAGATTCTCTTTGTAAGTTATGTTGGTTCATAAATTCCCTTTCTTTGATGGGTTGTTTATTGTAGAAACACTCCTCTCTAGTATGGTTTGTCCATTTTCTTTCTAAAGTACAATATTTGAGTGTTTTCCTATCTTGCAAATGTTGTGGTTTATGATAAGGACATTGTTGAACCAAATGGCTCTCCCCACAATTATATCACTTCTTATTGGTTGATATTCTGGTGTTCATTAAATTTGTCTTGGTGTTAACTTCTAGGGCTTTAGCAATGGCTTGTGCTAATTCCTCTACTAGTGGAATTTTATCTTCATTTGTTCTTGGTTGATCGAATGCTAATAAATCTTGTCCTCTGTTATCCTCTAAGTCTATTGCCTCTTTCACACAGGCTCCTAGATCAGGACATCTCCTATAATACACCAAGGTTCTTAACTATGCACTTCTCAGTCCTTCTATGAACAAAGACACTTGTTTTGCCATTGAAGGTACCTCTTCTCTTGGACATCTATCAATGTATTGCTTGAATCTCCTGGCAGCCTCTCTGACATTTTCATCTTTTTGTTGTTTGAAACTATGTATCAGGGTAGATGTACTATGTTTAATTCCAGTTTTGGAGAATTCCCCTATAAAGGCTTCAAGGAAAGATTCAATATCTGGATACATTTCCTTTCTCAATGGAATGAACCAAGATAATGCAGGTCCAGTTAGGGTTAGACCAAATGCTTCAAATTGCACTTTGTAATCCTCTACTTCTTATGCCCTAATCAATTGTCTGAATTCTGCAGTATGAGCATGAGGATCAGAATACCCTTCATATTGATTCTTCATGCATTTTGCTACTTGATAGGGCCTAAGCATTCTTCCATGTTTTTGCCACTGATGTCTCCTTTTAATAGGAAAATCATTCATTCCTTGTGCTTCTCTTTCAAAAGGATTTGGGGAAGTGTGTACTCTCCTCCCTTGTTGTTGTTCAATATTAGTGTGATTTTCATTTTTTCTTGGCAAGTCTGGTTGCCCTAGGTTTTGTTCCCAAGGTTTCTTGTCTGCACACTACCCTAAGTCATTAGAGTTTTTTGGATCTTGTGAAAATATGTACACACATCCCTGTCTATCCTCATATCTACCATCCTTGAATTGTGCCACTAGCAGTATATTTAAGGGGATTTCTAAGTTTCTCATCCTAATGTGAAACTTATGCATACCATCTTGATACACATAGGCTCCAAACCTATTTGTATACATGTACTTGAGGATATTTCTATAATCACTAGTTTTAGAGGCTTCATTTGTTTCATTTAAATTTTCCATATTATTTTTCTGTCCTAAATCCCTTTCTTGTAATTCTCCTACCACTCTCTCTATCTCTTTCCTTTTTAACTCTTGTTTATCAAGTATACACAATTTATTACCAGATCTCAAAATCATTCAATTATTTCACGATTCTATGAAGGGAATCGTGTTTTTCACGATTCTGTGAAGGGAATCGTGTGTTTTCACGATTCTGTGAAGGGAATCGTGTTTGTCACTATTCTTTGAACAGAATCGTATTTGTAACGATTCTATGAAGGGAATTGTGTTTGTCACGATTCTGTAAAGAGAATCCTGTTTGTCACGATTTTGTGAAGAGAATCGTGTTTGTCACGATTCTGTGAAAGGAATCCTGTTTTTCATGATTCTGTGAAGAGAATCATGTTTGTCACGATTCTGTGAAGAGAATCGTGTTTTTCACGATTCTGTGAAGAGAATCGTTTTTGTCACGATTCTGTGAAGGGAATCGTGTTTGTCACGATTCTGTGAAGAGAAACATGTTTGTCACGATTCTGTGAAGAGAATCGTGTTTATCACGATTTTGTGAAGGGAATCGTGTTTGTCACGATTCTTTGAAGAGAATCCTGTTTGTCATGATTCTGTGAAGAGAATCGTTTTTGTCACGATTCTGTGAAGGAAATCGTGTTTGTCACGATTCTTTGAAGAGAATCGTGTTTTTCACGATTCTGTGAAGGGAATCGTGTTTTCACGATTCTTTGTTCCCAGACAATCGTGATTGCTCACAATCATTAAAAACACGATTTTCTTATGAAAATTGTATTCTAGGAATCGCGATTTTGAGTTTAGTCACAGAATCGCGATTCTGTGTAGCTTCTTGTAATTTTTTGGTTTTTGATTTTTTGAGTTCTTATTACACTATCAGAAGTGCCTATTCAAAACATTAATATGCAATAAATAACATTCAACTAAAAGAGAATTTTTCCTTCAAAAAGTTCAAAAAACAGAAAAACGTGATTCTGTGTGTTCAACAGTTTTCTGTGTTTTCTGACCCTTTCGCAAAATTTTGAACTTGAATTTATGCAAAAACTTGATGTGAAGAGAATTACCTTGTTTCTTGATCAATAAATTCCTAATTTCTTTGTGGTTGCAGGAAATCGCACTTTTGATAGCTCTCCTCACTCACTCTCTCTCACACAAATGCCTGATTTTTTATGAATTTAAGCTTTTATAGGCTTCAAACAATCACGATTGTGAATTATTTTTTATCATTCTAAATTCTTACTTTCCTGAGCCTTATTCTTGTGCAAGTTTATGGTTCTATTCTTGAAATATTGTCCCTTCAAGCAAAATTTTCATATTTCTCCATTACTAATGAAAATCGTGATTTTGTGTTCAATTTTCCAACATGATCACCTGATGCTCATTCTCACTGAAATTCTTCTTACCTCTGATTATGCAACTATTGAACCCTAAAATGGCTTACCTCAATACCCCTGGATCATTTTCATTATCTTACTGAAAATTGCGATTATGTGATGAGAATCATGTTTTTTTTTTGAACTTCTTGCTTTTGCACTTTTTGACTTTTCTTCCCTCTTGGTCTTCCCCTCTGTTCTTCACCAACTCCAGCTCAATTGTCACCTACAATTATACACCACCCAACTCATTCAAAGAAATTAAAATTTGAAAAAATTAAACAGCAACTTTTACTCTAAATATTTTTTATTTTTCTTTCAATTTCTGGATTTTTTTTTTTCACTATTCTTCTTCCACCATTCAACACCAAAACTTCTGTATATTTTCCTTAGTAAAAAGAAATCTGTTTGAATTTTAATAGATTTTATGAATTTTTTTAGTATTTTAATCCCTAAATCAAGGAAAACGCTTCACTTAGGGTTTTCTTGTTTCAAGATCCATTGATCTTTTGTATCATGATTGTTTATACTCTTTTATGCTTGCAATCTAACACTTTGGAAGTAGAGATTTTCAAGAAAATATGTGTTTAGAAGTACCAGTATCAATTTATGCAAAGATAAACTCAACACATTTTTTTTTCAAGTGACAAATACCGACAATATGAGGTTAACCACACAAGTGACCGCCAAGGGTGAAGGCAAGAAAAGAAAGAAGAGAGAAGTCACACTAGAAGAGGAAGAATCTTTATTTGAGGTCCCTGAAAATTTCAAGAAGTATGAAGTTGAAGATAGGAGAGTCATGGTAACAATGCCTAAACGTGAAGCCATCATAGGAGAGGCCTATGATAACAAAGAAACTACAAAGAAAATCATAGTGACCATAGAGGAAGGTGAAGAGCGATGCACATACATAGGACATGACCTAAGTAAGGATGAGGAGCAAGAATTGGTAGCCTTACTACGAGAATATAGAGACATGTTTGCATGGAGTTACAAGGACCTGAAAGGTGTAGACCCTGACATATGCTCACATACAATCCCCATGACCTCGGATGCTAGACCCTCTAAACAGAATCCATACACATATAATGACAACATGCTACCAAGATCAAAGAAGAGATAGTGGAAGCTAGATTTATCTATGAAATTGAGCACACTGAATGGGTATCCCCCATTGTAGTGGTGCCCAAAAAGAATGGTAAATTACATGTGTGCATTAACTTGAAGAAGGTTAATGCAGCCACTATCAGAGATAGCTATCCGTTTCCTATGTCAATATAGAGTCCTTCATAGAACCTGCCATAGGTAAGATTTTTTGGATAAAACCACAAAAATTGTAAAAGAACCAGAATTAAAAAAAATGGAACTCAAAATTGTGAAAATCACTCACAATTGCGATTGTCTAAAGTCTATAAAAGCCTAGAAGTTCAAAAAAATAGTCATTTGAGTGAGGGAGTGAGTGGAGAGAGCACTAACAGAATCGCAATTTCCTACAATCACAAAGTTTTTGGAAAATGGTGGATCAGGCTACAAGGTAATCCTCTTAACATAAAGTTTTTACATATTTTCAAGTTAGAAGTATTGGTAAAAAAGCTCAAAAATACATAAACAAGTGGAAAACACAGAATCTTGACTTTTTGTTTTTTGAATTTTTTGGTAGACAAAATCATTATTTTGTCAAAAGTTCTTTATTGCATGTTATTATTTTGCTAAGGCGCCTCCATTAGAGTAAGAAGAAATCAGAAAAAAGAAAACCAAAAATTTACAAAAAGCTGGACAGAATCGCGATTCTGTAATCAAACACAAAATCGCGATTCTATAATCAAACACAACATTGCGATTCTCAGAATACGATTTTCATAAGAAAATCGTGTTTTTAACGCAATCACGATTGTTTGGGAATAGGATCCTAAAAAATACGATTTCCTTCAAGGATCGTGAAAAACACGATTTCCTTCACAGGATCGTGAGAAACACGATTTCCTTCATAGGATCGTGACAAACACGATTTCCTTCACAAGATCGTGAAAAACACGGTTTCCTTCACAGGATCGTGAAAAACACGATTTCCTTCACAGGATCGTGAAAAACACGATTTCCTTCATAGGATCGTGAGAAACACGATTTCCTTCACAGGATCGTGAAAAACACAATTTCCTTCGCAAGATCGTGAAAAACACGATTTCCTTCGCAGGATCGTGAGGAACACGGTTCTATTCTGAGAATCGTGGAAAATCCAGAACATTCACAAGATCGTGAAAAAGATGATTCCATTCACAGGATCGTGACAAACACGATTCTCTTCACAGAACCGTGAATTAGTTGAATGATTTTGAGATCTGGTAATAAATTGTTCAAACTTGATAAACAAGAGTTAAAGAGGAAGGAGTTAGAGCCAGTGTTAGGAGATTTGCAAGAAAAGGATTTAGGACAGATAGATAACATGGAAAACCTAAATGAAACAAATGAAGCCTCTGAAACTAGTAATTATAGAAATATTCTCAAGTACATGTATACAAATAGGTTTGGAACCTATGTGTATCAAGATGGTATGCATAAGTTTCTCATTAGGATGAGAAACTTAGAAGTTCCCTTAAATATAACACCAGTAGCACAATTTAAGGATGGAAGATATGAGGATAGACAGGGATGTGTATACATATTTTCACAGGATCCAGAAAACTCTAATGGTTCAGGGCAATTTGCAGACAAGAGACCTTGGGAACAAAACCTAGGGCAACCAAACTTGCCAAGACAAAATGAAACTCACACTAATATTGAACAACAACAAGGTAGGAGAGTACACACTTCCCCAAATCCTTTTGAAAGAGAAGCAGAAGGAATGAACAATTTTCTAATCAGAAGGAGACATCAGTGGCAAAACCAGGGAAGAATGCAGAGGCCCTATCAAGTAGCTAAATGCATGAAGAATCAATATGAAGGGTATTTTGATCCTCATGCCCATGCTGCAAAATTTAGACAATTAATTAGGGCAGAAGAAGTAGAAGATTACAAAGTGCAATTTGAAGCGTTTGGTCTAATGCTAACTGGACATGCATTATCTTGGTTTATTCCATTAAGAAAGGAAATGTATCCAGATATTGAATCTTTTCTTGAAGCCTTTATAGGGGAATTCTCCAAAATTGGAATTAAACATAGTACAGCTACCTTGATACATATTTTTAAACAACAAAAAGATGAAAATGTCAGAGAAGCTGCTAGGAGATTCAAGCAATACATTGATAGATGTCCAAGAGAAGAAGCACCTTCAATGGCAAGACAAGTGTCTTTATTCATAGAAGGACTGAGAAGTGCACAATTAAGAACCTTGGTGTATTATAGGAGATGTTCTGATGGAAAGAGGCAATAGACTTAGAGGATAACAGAGGACAAGATTTATTAGCATTTGACCAACCAAGAACAAATGAAGATAAAATTCCACTAGTAGAAGAGTTAGCACAAGCTATTGCTAAAGCCCTAGAATTTAACAGCAAGACAAATTTGATAAACACCAGGATAGCAACCAATAAGAAATGCTATAATTGTGGAGAAAATCATTTGGTTCAACAATGTCCTTATCACAAACCACAAAATTTGCAAGATAGAAAAACACTCAAATACTGTACCTTAGAAAGAAAATGGACAAATCATACCAGAGAAGAATGCTTCTACAATAAACAACCCATTAAAGAAAGAGGATATGTGAATCAACACAACTTACAAAGAGAATCTGGATTTGTTGAGCAACCAAGACTTGTACTTGGACAACAACCACCATTACCAACAAATGTAGTACCAGTAAAATACGCACCAATAGAAGAAGAAAGCTCAAGACTCTGATCATCTTACAGAGAGGATTATCATTGGAATGATGGATATCAAGAAGATTGGGAAGGATATGAAGAGAGAGAACCCAAACTGCAAGTCTTGGACTTGGGAAACGGGAGAATTGAAATGGACACAACTACATTCATGTACATAACCAATAATTACATGTCCAATCAGAAACCCCAATTCAAAGGGAGTCAAAAGATAACTTGTTATAGATGTGGGGGGGAACATTTTATTAGAGACTGGCCACAACCTCCTACACTAAGAATAGAAGGAGCCTATTGTAAGGAATGTGGCAGGGAACACTTAATACAGGATTGCCCAAGAAATCCTCAAAAACAACAGAACACATCTAGTAACATACCATTAAAAATAGTTAGCATAATGGAGCAAGAAGAATTGAGTGACCAAGATCAAGCAACTGTAAATGCTATAACAAGAGCACAAGCTAAACAACAAGAAACAACAAAGGAGACATTCACACAGGAACATAAGAAAATTCCATTTCCAAAAGAAAAGAAAAACAGACAAAAAGGAAGATGGGAAAGAAAGATGAGAATGGGTAAAAAATTCACAAAGTTTGGAGACTCTGATAAAAGCATACAAAGGAAGAATTCAAGATGGACCAAACCCTACAGATCATGTAATGGCATATCCTATGCGAGATTTAGAGGATGAAAGAATGCAAAGATGCAAACAAATCATACAAGAAGCACAAATTCACATTGGGGAAATAGGCAATCATCAAGCAACAATTGAAGGGACAAATGCATCAGAAACCAGGAAACATCTTGATCAAGAAGATAACTCACAAATAACCTTCCAAATCAATCTAGAAAAACATTGTACAATTTTATACCACACCACAGTGGAGGAGATAGTAAAACAAAATCCTCACTTACGAAATCATATGGAAAAGTGGGAAACAAAGTCTTAGAACCTAGATCCACAGCAACAAGAATTAGAAGAGTTGTTGTACATACCTGTTGATAAAATAGGAGGATACTGTGAAGGAGAAGAAGGAAACTCAACTTTGAAGATACAATTTAATGAGAATCATGCCAAGGCTATATTAGACAGTGGATTAGGAGTGGCTATCATGACTAAACAAACCTGGGAGAAATGGGGAAAAAATGAGTTAATACCCACTAAAATGAGATTACAACTTGCAGACGGACACATAGAAAAACCCCTAGGAAAAGGTGATTGTGGAAAGGAAAAGGAAAGGGGTATCAGAAGAAGTTATTCCAGTAAAGAAGAGAAGATTGGATCCCAGGAAAGTAGCATTGGAATAGGGAGAAGCAACAAAAGAGGAGTATGAAGCGGCTCAGAAGGAAGTACAGTCCTCAAATGAACCTCATCCACCTCAAACTAGTAAG
The DNA here is from genome assembly GCA_020310875.1 of Ceratopteris richardii. NCBI lineage: Eukaryota > Viridiplantae > Streptophyta > Polypodiopsida > Polypodiales > Pteridaceae > Ceratopteris > Ceratopteris richardii. The sequence continues at coordinate 51,232,035 of CM035407.1, read as the reverse complement.
GAATAGTTGTATGCTTAAAAGGGCAATCTATGAAGCTCAATATCAGAAGATGTTGGAGGATTATTCATGTAAAGAAACTGATTGTATAAAAGAGGAAGTGGAACATTACGAAGAACTACATGATCAAATGATGGCTGCAGAAACTGAAGAAGTATTTGTAAAAAAGGAAGTGGAATTGTTGGCATATTTTAAGGAATTACAAGGTCCTCTAGAAACCAGAACTACAGTGGTAGTGAAGAAGAAAGTTCAGAAGAAACCTGTTCAAAAAAGGAAGTTAACCAAAAAAGATAAGGGTAAGGCAGTAGAACATGTACAAGTTGCAGAGCCAACAAACAACTCATTAGAAGAAAAGAATCAGAAAAATGCAATAGGAAAAGGAAGAACACAAAATGGACAAACAGGGGGTGGCTGCTCTTTCTCAATTTTCTTCAGATTCAAAAAGTATTTGTAAAAAAGGAAGTGGAATTGTTGGCATATTTTAAGGAATTACAAGGTCCTCCAGAAACCAAAACTATAGTGGTAGTGAAGAAGAAAGTCCAGAAGAAACCTGTTCAAAAAAGGAAGTTAACCAAAAAAGATAAGGGTAAGGAAGTAGAACATGTACAAGTTGCAGAGCCAACAAACAACTCATTAGAAGAAAAGAATCAGAAAAATGCAATAGAAAAGGAAGAACACAAAATGGACAAATAGGGCTGCTCTTTCTCAATTTTCTTCAAATTTAGAAAGTGACATTGAGAATTTTCTTTTGAAAAAGTTTAAATCTTTCAGTTCCCAGTACACGAATCAAAATAGTTGAAGCCTCAGGAAAGAATGTAACACCAGAGGAGTTAAGCCAAAAATCAAAGGGAATACACCTCTGTGAAGAGCCAAAGGAACAAGTAAGCATTGAGGAAGCAACAAGGAAATTGAAAGGTAAAGAAGTAATGGAAGAAGGTGAAGAAAAAGAAGCAAAGGAAGAAGTCAATAGTGGATTGGTGGACATAGGATTTAAAACTATATGGACAAAATTCTCACAACAATTTCATTAGCAACCATATGAGGAAAAACAAGGATTGGAAGGAGAAGCACAATTACATAGCCAGGTGCAGAGTCAAGAAGATGGAAGCAAAAAAGAAGAAAAGGTTAAACCATCAGGAAAATCAGAAAAATAGATTCTAAAGGATATACATAAGGGAAAATAGAAACACAAATAAAGCACAGTATAGAGGAAGTACTTGTTGATTTAAAGCATGATGAAGAGTCCACACATACAGGTGATCAGGAAAAAGAAGAAGAATTAGACCTTATGGACATAGATGAGCAGGAGGTGGAACAAAAAGAGCAGCAATTGAATGATCAGATCAAAAACTCAGTAGAGGGTGAATCAACCTCAATACAGGAAAATAAGGTCCAAGAAGAGGAAAGACCAGATACCCAAGGAAAACAACAGGAAATTAAGGAAAAGAAGGCATAAGAAATGGAAGAAGAAAAAGATCATGAAGAAGAAGAGAATCAGGTTATAGAATATGAGGAAGAGGAGGGAGAAAAAAATGAATATAAGGAGGAAAAGCAGATAGAAGTAAAACAGATAGAATTGGAAACGGGTTTAGAGAGGATACCCAAAGATATCAGGTATGCCTGTAAAGTTATCATGAGTAATATAGAGCAATTCAGACCATCTAGTAGAAATATGATTATATCAGGGATGGTGGTTGAGTCGGAATTTGTGAAAGGTAGTAGGACTATTAAAGAGCAAAAGAAAGAAAAGGAACAGCTAGAAGATCAGATTAAGGCCATCAAGGAAAAGAATGATATTTTTTCTCAAAGAATAATTTCATTAGAAGGACAAGAAGTTCAAAGCCAGAATAAAATCCAATTTCTTAAGGACAAATGTGCAAAGCAGATGGAGCATAGTAGCAAAACGGAAATGGAATTAATGAAAATAGAAGGAAGATTTAGAACTCTTCAAAGCTCATATCAGATCATGGTCAAAGCTAATGAAGACATAAATAGATTGTTGATGGAGGAAGGCCAAATGAAAGAAGAAAGTAAGATTGTACAAATAACCCAAAATGCGAGGGAGGAGTTGAATAAAGAAATTATAAGGTTACAAGCAGAATTAAAGGAAGTTAAGGAAATGGAGAAGCAAGCTAGTGTGCATGCTGCCAGTGCAATGAGAGGATACAACAAATTACATTTGGATATGGCAGAAGAAAGAAGTAAATTACATTTTGATAGGGAAAAAGAAAGAAGTGAATGGAAATTAGAGAAAGAGTTATTGATATCCCAAAATCAAGGATTAATGTTGATGGTAGAGAGGCTACAGAAAAACTTGGAAGATTCACAAAAACAGGTTGAAGAACAGGTGGTGACTACAGAAGCAGAGGAACATGAAGGAGCTGAAGATAACAGAATTCAAAATTTCGATGAACTAGAAGAAAAAGTTGTTGAAGAATATTCAGATGAATTTGTTCAAAAGCTTCTAACAGATAGGGAATCAAGAATGGAATTCATAAGAAGAATGCATAATGAATATGAAGAACAGATTGTAAATTTTGCTCTCAACAAAGGAGCTAATCCAAATCAACACCATTGGGTAGTAGATGGTCTAGGAATACCATTTTGTATGATTATGGAAAGTATTAGAAATCATCAGCTTGCAAGGGTAGGACTACCACCAAACATATATTTGGAATATGAAGAAGATATTAATGTCACTAAGGAGTTGTTTGAAAAAGCTAACCCAAAATGGCGGAACAGATGGTTGGATGCTAACAAGGAGTGCAGGAAGATTTGGAAAGAGGCACCTTTGCAGTTAAAGATAAATCCATCTTATTGTCTAGTAGCAAGAAGAAGGGAATGGTCAGTGTTTTGGGAAAGAAGAAATGCGGACAGATTGTAGCAAAACGGCTGAATTTTCCAAAAATAGCAGGACCTAAATCAGGAACATGGCCAACCAAGAAGTATATGATTGATATAGCAGAGTCTATTATAACTACATACAAAGATGTAAATGATCCAGCTTCCATTCTACTAATAAGAGTGATGCGACTCATAGTGGCATGTATAGAGACATTCACAGATACAGATATCAGGACTCTCAATTACATTGGATTCAATTCACCGACCTATGCTTTACTTTTTGATCTAAGTGAAACTCCAGACCGAATTTGCTTAATGGCATATTATAGCAGAACAATATTTTTGGGTAGCCATTATCTTCAAATTTTTGAGGATGCCTTTGACTACGGATTTTTTGAAAGAGAGTCAGAAATCTTTGGGAATTTATCAGTAGTAACAAAATCCAGACTCATTGCATATGAAGCTGCATATACGGAATACTTAAAAAAAGATGTGATAGATAGACCTGAGGCAGCAGTACAATGGAGGAAAGCTTTATTTGAGATGGTGAATAACTTGAACATTACAAAAAGGAGGATTCACGATCTGTTATCACAGGTTTATCAAAGAAAAAAGAAATGAAGGAAGCTCTCATTACTTATCTGCAAGAATATTTTTTGTTAGGAGCCAAAAGGTCTAGGAGGGGAAGGATGTTAGAAGAAGCAATTTTTGAAAGAAAATTATTTGTAAAATGTCAAAAATTGGTAGACATATTCATACAAATGATGTAAAAATTGAGGAAGACTCTTCCTCATGTAAAATAGGATCATATGTATTTTTTCTAGAATTTTTGGAAGCTCTTTGATAGCATATTTTTAGAATAGAAGGTGAAAAGGACCGAAATTCAAGTGTGAAAGGGGACACTTGAAAAACTATAAAAGATAATTTCCTCTATTTTGAGAGGGTTGGTTGTATTATTGATGCTATCCAAGTAATGAGAAGAGCTCTCCTGCAGAAAATCATGTTTTCTCCTTTCATGCTCTTTCTTTTGATTTGTTGAGTCTATTATTTGTGTGATCCATTGAATTTGTGAGCTTCAGTTGTGTATTTCTGAGTGAGATGAAGAAGGATAGGTGAATCTTATTGTTGTAAGCAAGAATAAGCAGAAGAAGAAAGCTGGAAATGGAAATTCTCAGTTTTTACAGAATCGTGATTGTCTCATCTCAGAAAATCAGTCATTCCAACCCTTATTCTTGGATTCCATTAACTAGAAGGGGCTGTGGTCTTTGCATACTTCCCTGATTGACAATTTAAAGATGTGTAGTTGATCTTTTGTGCTATAATGATTGGAGAGGACAACTCCAAAGGTTAACAACAAACACAAGTTTATGCATTGCCCAGGAGTCAATCATTGGTAGGCGGCTAAGCGCATCTTTTGCTACTTGAGTGGTACTCGACTACTTGGGTTGTTTTATCCCAAGGGGGGATCGCTACTGCAAGATTTGCATGCTTTTTTTGACTCTGATTCGGCTGGTTGCTATGACACTTGTGTGTCCACTAGTGGCTTTTGCTTCATGCTTGGTAGCTCATGTATATCTTGGTGTCCACTTCTAGTTGTGAGGCTGGGTATAGGCCAGCTTTCATAGTGACTATTGAGTGTGTCTGGCTCAGGCGTCTTATGGCTGATTTGGGTGTTGGTGAGTCTTTTTTCACCACCACCTTCACTGACAGTTAGAGCGCATTGGCAGGTGCGAGGAACCCTATGTTCCATGCTCGAACTAAGCACATTGAGGTGTATTATCATTATGTCTAGGAGAGGTTCTCTACTGGGGAGATCAGCTTGGCATATGTGCCCAAACAGGAGAACATTGCAGACCCTTTCACGAAGGCTGTGCCTAGGGAGAAGTTTGAAGCTTTCCGCAAAGCTTTGGGCTTATTTCCTTTTGTTGAGTGATTTCCACATAGCTTGGCACTTCCTTATACATGTGTGCTAGATCCTTGTTCATCGCATCACTCCCAAGGGGGATTTGTTGATATATTTAGGTAGTGATGTGTGTGAACACACTAGGACCGTCGGGGCACTTTTTTCCCTCTTTAGGAGGTTTTTTTCCCCCGGCTTGTATATACGCCTATTTCCCTAATGGGCTACTTATCTTTGTACATTCTAGTGGTAATGCATTCAATATTGTGTGTTGAGCTCCAAGCTTCTTCTTCTTCCTTGTGTTGTTTGCGTGCTTCCACAGACGTCTAACTCCAACATGATGGTACTAAACTTTGCAGGTTCAAAACCATGATTGGATTGCAGGACATTCAAGAAGATTCATGAAGACATACAAGCCAAGATGTTTGGCTTGAGGGGGAGATGTTGGTGCAAGTACACAAGCCTTCACATTTGGCTTAACTTGGAAAGCATTATGTGAAAACATTTGAAGGATCATGTGAATCCTATCTTGTAATCTTTTGAGCATTTACCACTTGTAAAAGATTAAACTCTTAGAGAATCTTGTAAGTCCATACATCTCGTGGAGTTAGGAGCGATAAGAGTTATGAATTTCATTTGGTAGAACCACGCCTAATTTGGAGGAAGAACTTTTAGGTAGAGCCAAATTTGAATTCAAATTCAAACTTGGAGGTAAAATCCTTATAAAAGGAGCTTGTAAAAGTTGTGGTTGTGTGGCCTTTTCTTGGAGCTCTTCCACTGATCATTTGTTGGATTTGAGTAGCTTATATCATAACCTACTCATCTCACTATCATTGGGAATCATCATAATTCCATTGATCTCGTAAAATCATGTGTCATAATAGATTTACTTCATTGATCATTTTTGTTCAATTCTCTGCTATGACTACTCATAACAATGAACTTTGCATGACCATATTTCAGTGCGTTCTTATCCATTTTGCATGGTCTATAACTTGTTAGAACCAGGTCAAAGTTTAATTTAAGCTACAAAATTTTAAGGAATTTGGTTCATCCATTTGGGAGAAATCACCATCCAATTGCTCTCTAGTCATTCCCTGCTCAGTCCCTAAAAAATCGATGGTAAGCATCGAGTTGCTAAATTGATTTCTCAATGTATGGTTTATCATTTTAACTGATTCTACTTGTAATCATTAGCTATCTAAGCTAATTAGATACCCTCAAAAGGATTTTGATCAATTGCTACTGTATTGTGAGCATTGAGCAATAGATCCAACAGGTGTCAAGACCAAAATAACAAGTTTTTTATCACTAGCTATTTGTGAAGTTATCTGTTTTGATCTAATTGTTTGAAGCATCAACTCCAAAGTACATAGGTACTTTTTTGGTGTCGTTTGCAAGTTAAAAGGGCCTATGTTGGCAGTAGACAGGGAACCGAAGGAGCCACAAGACAAAGAGGGTCGGAACGAAGAGATAGCACAAGCAGACACAATAGCCAAAGAAGATCTGGCAAGTAGGCCATCTAAATTTTTCAGACGTCAAGGAATGGAGCACACAAGAAGAAAGAGCAAGTAGGGAGCTCAAAGATGTGTACGACAAATCAACAGAGAAAATCCCTACACAAATAGTGATTTTAATCACTAAAAACCATTGTAAATACCATTTCATATTTTTGTAGCTCCATTTTGTGCAAGCCAAGGAGTCCTTGAGCTTGAGGAGCCTTAGAAGTGCCTACATATCAATTTTCATATTTTTTAGATCTTGTTTGAGCCCTCAAAAGAGCCCTAGAACCTAATTTTTAACTAGGCCGGACACTAGGTCTGGACAGGGCCAAAGCTAGTCAAAAACTATAAAAGGAGCTAGAGAGCTCATTTTTGAGGTTGGATTGTAATTGAAATGAACTGGTGAGAGCTTTTTGAAAGGAATCTAAGAACTCCATTGCTTCCCACTCTTTGTCTTACTGTGTGTGCGCGTGTGTGTGTATGTGTGTGCATGTTGGTGTGCTTCTCACTCATGCACTTGTGCCTTCACTTGCTCGAGGTCTTCATACCATCCTCACGTATTCCCGGATTGACATTAAAGGAGGTGCTACTCATCACTGAGCTACACCAAATTTTGGCGCCGTTGCCGGGGATCGAGCTTTGAGGACGAGCGTGTGATGGTAAGACGTAGAGTTGAAGCGTTGGAGTTATAGGTATTTTCTTCACTTTTATCTATTTCCTTTTGTTTTCTTCATCACCATCATCATTATCACCATCTCCCACCTCCATCTCCATCATCGCAAAAATTTTAGTTTTTTGACTATATTTCCTTCCTCCTTCCATTTCCCTCATTCCACTTGTGAGAGAGAGCGAGAGAGGGATATTGTGTGTGCAGTTTTTGCATGTTTCTTGAGCTGTTTTGCAGGTACATGCTGCATCATCTTCTCCAGCACTCCGCGTAGGTACGGAAATCTTGGCAACTGTCTCGGTGTCGCCGACCTCTGACAATCGCGACCGACAGAAAAAATGCTCCATTTTCCAAACAAAGTACAAAACCATGATCTACAGGCCTAGAGCTTCCCAAAACTCTGTTTAGATTTTTGAAATCCATCAGATTTCTGTCAATCGTGATCGCTCTGTCAATCGCGATCGACAAACCACGACGGACAGACCTGTCAATCGCGATCGACAAACCATGACGGACGGACCTGTTAATCGCGATCGACCAGTCAATCGCGACTGACAGCCCACGACGGCTCTGTCAATCGTGACCGACAGAGTCAACGACCGATTGACCACGACGGACAGATCATACGCGTGACACGTGTCAATCGCAATCGAGCCATCAATCTCGATCGACCAGTCAATCGTGACTGACAGCCCACGACGGCTCTGTCAATCGCGACCGACAGAGTCAACGACCGATTGACCACGACGGATAGATCATACGCGTGACACGTGTCAATCGCGATCGAGCCATCAATCACGATCGACCTGTCAATCGCGACTGACAGCCCACGACGGCTCTGTCAATCGCAACCGACACAGTCAACGATTGTTTGACCGTGACGGACAAACCCTCGCGACCGACCTGTCAATCACGATCGACCCATCAATCGCGACTGACAGAGTCAACGACCCTTTGACCACGACTGATTTACTTTTCGAGCCACGTGTCAATCGCGACTGACAGAACTTGCGAACGCGATAGAAAGGCAAATTTGGCCAATTTTTAAGGGCAAAAAAAATAGTGGTCTAATTTTTGGGGAACTTTTAAGGGTATAGCATTGCATTGTGAGGCCGCAACCCAAGTAATTCAAGAATTCCTGTCTACCTGAGTAAACTGTTTTGAACCCTGTTTTAGCACCTAAACCCTGATCGGACATAACTTGCTCATACGAAATCCAATTGCTGTGATTCTTGTTTTGTTGGAAAGCTCATGGGAAGTACAACCAAAATTGTGAAAATTAAGACCAAGATTATTAGATAGGGTTTTTTTGAAGTTAACCATACCCGAGGTAGGAAAACTGAGGGATCCTTGGGATTGTTTTTTATAAAGGCAAGAGATAATTTGGTCGGTGAGTTACATGCATGAAAGTGGTCTAGTCTGTCATTTGAATTTAAGTCTGGAGCTAATCTTGGGACTGATGTAGGTCTATTGAGAAGCAATTGAGAGCGTCCAAGCAAGGGCTTTGTGCAAGCTTGAGAATCAACTTCTCGAGCACTAAAGAACAAGGATTAGCAAGAAAGGTCGGAATATTCTCAACTCCCCATCGTCAATTCCTAGCTTAGGCTAAGAACGACTAGAGGTAGGAGTAAGGCAGGGTGACGATAGGCAATTATCAAGTTGAAGAATACCTAAACTTTCAAGTTCAAGCTAAGAACATAATCTTTGTACTGTCAAGAAGTTTAAAGGAAAAGGATTTAACGTGGAACGATCAACTTTAAGTGCGGAACTACACTCAAATATACCTTACGACGTGATATCAGACAAGAATGTTAACACGGTAATCAACTAAAAAGAATCAAGTAACTGATACAAAAGGACTCCGCAACGAGGTTGTACTTGGGCAAATTTGGGTTATTCAATTAGGCTTATGAACCTTAGATCAGGGCGACATCTAGGGAGAGAGAGACAAAGTCTTAGGTCTTCTGAGGCTAGTGTTAACCACACTGCTAGGTCTTGGGCCCAGCAGTTGAGCCACCACCCATACTACCCTAGCTCTGAGACTAGTGAATCAGAGATGTCTCAAGGCATGGACAGACCTACGGGAAGTTCAGGAGTGCCATACTTGCACAGGGTAGAAGGCCCTTACAAAACGCAGTTGGAATACCTTAGGACCAATCGATTGGGTGCTAGCATCTATGAGGACGGCCTAGGAAGATCTGTGGTACAGATTAAGAATCGTGATCAATCCATTGGACTAGAGCGCCCAGCTGTCAAGTATGAAAACGGAGCATACCTAGATAAGGAAGGGACAATATATGTAGTCACCAGTCACCCAGATAGGACAGATGAATTTGGAAATGTGATCTCAGAAGCGGATTTAGGTGACTTGGAGCAAGGAAACATGGGTGTAGAACCTAGAACCCCCCGAGGCAAATCTGTTCTCACTAGGATTATCACACCAGAGTGGATTCCTCAGGATAACAAGAGCATAGATCTACTTCTGAACCGGGAAACTGACGAAGCCTTTTGGAGGTATAAATCTGATCGGCCAATTGATATAGGAACAATCATGATCTATGAGTTTGAGGATCCTGATAGCCCAGGCAGAGTGACCTACTTAGATCACGCTTCAGAGAGGATCTTTGTGGTGACAGAGAATGATAGGCATGCTTACACTTGGAAGGGAGAATTTATTTTCCCCCAACCGAGATCTAATGTGTCCTATGGTCACCCTGGAGCTGGAACATCCCAAGCTCATGGAACTCAAAGAGACAGAAGTAGAGATAGGCCAGAAGTAAGCTTTTCCAACCCAGGGGGCAGAGAAAGAATGAGAACGGAAACAAACAGAGTAGAAATTGAGGTACTTAGAGCTCCCAGGAATCAAAGAAATGCGGATGAGTTCCCTCTACCACGACCTAGAGAGCACACAAGGACTCTGAGACTGACTTAGCTAGTTAAGTCCATGAAGAACTACTTCGATGGCACTGGAGATCCATACGATCATGTGGTGGAGTTTAGGCAAGTCTTGAGAGTTGAACAAGTGGAAGATCTGTTCACGCAATACAATGCCTTTGGTCTAACCCTTAGGAACACTTCCCTGACATGGTTTCAGCCACTAAACGAGAGGCAGTTCAGGAGCATAGACCAACTCTTAGAGGCTTTCATTATTGAATTCTCTAAGAGTGGCATAAGGCATAATACCTCCTCATTGATTCACAGCTTCAACCTCAAGAGACTATGAGACTTGCAGGAAAAAGATTTAGGCAATATCTTGAAAGATGCCGTGTTTCGGAGCTACCCACACCAGCTAAGCAAGTGGCTTTATTCTTGGATGGATTGCTAAGTACCAAATTGAGATCTTATGTGTACTTGAAGGACCCTAGGACCATAGAAGAGTGTGTACGCATGTGCATTGACATCGAGGATAACCTAGGGGAGGAGTTAGAGCTTTCCAAGATATACAAAGATTCAGATAGCCCCTCTAGCCTCTCTTCCACGCAATCCACATCAATTGAGGAACTTGCAGAGAAAGTAGCTCAGAAATTAGGCGTCTCTAGTAAACAAATTCCTAGATTCGCCCCAGTCAAAAGGTGCTATACTTGCGGTGGCGACCACCTGGCGAATGTATGTCCCATTATGGCTCAACCCCAAGTAAATCCTAGTAGCCAGTACTGCACCATAGAATGAAGGTACACCAATCACACCGCGCAAGATTGCCCCTACAATAAGCAAACCGTTAGACAGGCGTACCCTCAGCCATACCCTCAACAAGGCAGATACCAGAGTCAGTACCTACCACAATAGTATACTAGGCCTCAAAATTACCAACTGCAATATCAGGCCCAACTGAGACCCCAGCCAGTACTTGCACAACAACCTCCAAACCCAGCTAATGTGATTCCTGTAAAGTATACAGTAGCTGAGGAAAACTTGAATAGAGCTATAGTGCCAGTAACACCACTGCTTTTAGAAAGTGACCCGAGCGATCATAGCTTTGATTTTACACATGTTGATAGCCCCCAGGCTTACTACATGCAGTCTCCTGAACATGGGGAGTCCTACTATAGTGAAGAGCCAAAGGAACCTAGCTGGGAGTCTGATTACACTGACGTCATGTATGCAAACCCCAACCCTAGACCTCAACTGAGGCAGGTAAGACCCCCATTTCCTAGAGGACCGTGCTACAGATGTCAAGGAGATCATCTCATTCGTGAATGTCCCTTGCCTCCATCTCCACAACCCCAATCAGTGACGATCCAGGGCTATTGCCAGGAATGTGGAAAGGAGCATCTCTTACGAGATTGTCCAAAGAATCCCAACAATATGCCAAAAATAACTCCCATTAATGTTATTGGGTTAGTTGTAGACTCCACAGGAAGTGTGATGTCCACTACACTAGTGCAAGTGATCACTAGAGCTCAAGCATTGCAGCAAAACCAAGGGGTAGGTCAGGAAAAGAGCCCAGATGTTAGTGAAACAGAGAGCATGACAAAGAAGAGGACTAGAGCTTGGAGAGATAGTCGTGAAAGAATGAAAAGGCAATGGGCGAAAAAGATGAGTGAACTCGAGGAAAGCCTCAGAGAAACAAAGGCTAGGATAACTGAACTCACATCTCAAACTCCCTCTCACACTACCCCACCACCACCATTTCCATCTCCATCCGACCCACCACCTTCCAACCCGCCTCAACTAATACCACCACCCCCCAGAGTAGGATCAGTCCTAGCAGATCCAACTCCCGAGGACCTAAACATGATGCTTAAAGCATATCAGGCCAGAATCCAAGAAGAGCCAAACGTAACTGATCATGAAAAGTGTTACCCTAGAGCAGAACTAGAACTAGAACGAACCAAAATTTGTGCTAAGATGGTGGAATTGGTTCAGACCATGTTTGAGGCCAGTCGCCTATTTAACATCTCTAGTTCAACAAAGACACAATTGCACTTTGATGGATTGTTAGAAAGAATAGAGAAGCTAATTGCACAATCAGAAAAGGAACCCGCCTCTCAACATAAGGACAAGGCAAGTGTTGAGGGAGAATCAAGTAAAAGAAAGAAATGAAGAAGACAACGAAAGAAGCAGCTTCACTAAAAAGAAATATCTGAAGATATATCTCTGCAAGAAGCCCCACAGGGGCGCAACACCCATCTCTGCATAGAGCCCCGCAGGGGCACACACACCAAGGAAAGGACGTAACCCACATGGGTGCTTCAACCTCTTGATCTTTGGCAGGTCCAGATCGAAGACTGTAGCACCTTATCTTCATACCTTCCACTGGTGGCGTGCGTGGCAACCGAATTACCATGGCAACCCGGAACTAATGAGCCTATAGGTGAATTAGACTGCGAATATCAGGAAGTCAGTCAAACTCCAAGGGTTGCGGGTAAGCAAGTCGAATGCATCAGGCCCAGAGAATGTAAAACAAGAATTAAGAAGAGGTCGTCAAAACTGAACACCTGTTTTATAAACGGGTAAAAATGAGCAAGGGTTGCGTGCAGAGAAAAAAAGTGAATAACGCAGCAAGGTCTGATGTGTGCAACCAGGACAACAAACTGAGGACAAGAAGCAAAGCCTGTCAAGGGACGACAGAGACAAAGAGGGGGAGAGTGTTGCAGAGCTAAAGAGAGTACAAGGCAGAGAAAAAGACGGGCCCCAAAATTTTTCCGATTTGGACATCATATTTTTGTATCATAATCATTCTTGTAATATATTTTCCATTGTAAAGGCACTAGAGGAGTCCTCTAGATGCATCCCCACAGAAGGGTAGAGATTTACCCATGTAAAATAGTAGGGAATTAGTCTTTTAGTGAATAAAGTGCCGGTCTCTTGTGTGAAAGGACCATTTTTAGGGCACCAATATATAAGTCAAATGTGACTCTTTGTAAAAAACTTTTTGCCATTGTGAGAATAGAGAGCACAGAAATTCGAATTTGTGTCTTCTTCACCCTGTATCTTCTTCTTTGTGAGCTTGTGTGCATGTGTATTGCTTGGAAAGAGTGTGAGGGAGTGTTGTCTATCCATGAAAGTGTTTATTTGCTGTAGGTAATGTGTGTGTGCGAAGTGTAGGAAGTGCTGAAGTGTAGGAAGGTATTTCCCGTGACTCAGTATTTTGCTCATAATTTGAAGTAGGAGTGTCAGAATTGAGTGAAATGACTTCTATTGGATGCGTCTTCTCGAGAGCTTCGAAATGCATATGCTATTTGCTATATTTGGAGCTCGGGGCTGGGAGAAAAGTCCAAAATACTGACGGCTGCTGCACCAAGTATCGCGACACCATGACCAATAGTTGAAGCTTGTTTGGATTATTCTTTACCTTGATTACACTCTTCGAGTAGTTCATTTGCATTGATCATCACATGATTGCATGTCCTCATACACTCGGCTAGGTTTGTATACTCTTTGGATTGATAATTAAAAGCGTGTATCCCCACTATATGCACTTGAGAGGGGATTGAGGTATAGTCTCTTTCTCCGCAAGTCCCTAAGTTGGTACTTAGGTCAACACACTTTTTGGCGCCGTTGCCGGGGAGTGACGAATCAAACCGAGGCATTCGTGTGATGGTAAGTAGCTTTTTGCATTGAAGTAAGAGGAGGAGTGGTGATTTTCTCTTCTTTGGTAAGTCATTTTCAACCGCACTTGCTACTTCTCATTCTCGGAGTGTGTGTAGTGAGTCGTTAGTCTAGGGAAGTGAGTAGAATGAGTAGAGTAGGAGGAGCAAGGGAGTAGGCTAGGTAGTTAGAGTAGCCTTCAATTCTTGTTTTGTTGTTTTATTTCTAGTAAGTAAGAAAATCCCAAGTATAAAAAAACAAAAAAAATCACTGTGCAAGTTACTTGTGTTCTTGAGCAAGTATCGTGAGAGTTCCAGTCGGGTATCATGGCTGAGAAACAAAGCTATTGGGAGCTACGCGGAGCAAAAGACGGTGCTAGAAGAGTGGGAAAGAGCATCAAAGGTGAGCCAATCAATTGTTAGTCCTTTTTCATCACTCAAAAAGTCAATATCAGAATGAAACGATCTGCGTCAGATATCATAGGACCTACAGGGTTGAAAAAGTGTGATGTGAATGATACAGAGGGTGAGGAGAGGGTAGAAGACCTTGTGAAACATCTGTGTGTAATCAAGACTTGAAAAATCTTAGCAAAAATTTTGACAAAGGGTCAAGTATCGTTTCTCCCGCGGTCGAGTATCGCGATACTTAGCAAGTATCGTGACCTCCTGTGGTTGAGTATCGCAATATTTCCCTCCGATCGTGTATCGTTTCATACCGATCGCGATACTCGGCCAGAGATCCTTTCCGTCAGAGATCGTTTCGGCCAGAGATCGTTGATCGTGTATCGTTTGGCTTAAGTATCGTGTATCACTTCTCAGAGATCGCGATACTTACCAAAGATCGTGTATCGTTTGTTCAGGTATCGTCGATCGTTTCCACTTCAAAGATCGTGTATCGTTTAAGGGAAGTATCGTGTATCGTTTTCTCCCAAGTATCAAGTATCGTTTTCCATCAAGTATTGTGTATCGTTTGTTCCCGGAGATCGTGTATCGTGGAATTTGGGAGTCAAGTATCATGATCTGGAAAAAATTCTTTTTCAGTCATTTCCCAGCCAAAGTCTTCTAGAAATTCTGACCTTTAGTGAAGAATCCTAGAGGCTAGAGGATTGCAAGGACTGATCAGAGTTTTTAAGTGGATGAACCTGAGATCCGGAAGAACCCTAGGAAGCCGAAGAAGTGTAATCTCTTCTGTAGGTAGTGTAGCAGAGCCAAGTAGCCGTTCACATTACTCGGAGACCTCCAGTGAGTCAGAGGAAGAAATTCCCATGGCTTCAGAGGATATGCAGAACCCAGTACCCATGATTGGCATGATGTCAATCATTGAGGGAGAGTATTGGACATCTTTGGAGTATGTGAACACCAACCAGAATGAGATCCCTATTTATTTGGATGGTCTAAACAGATCAGTGGCCAGGTTAAAGAAGGTGTCAGAAGCCTACATAGCGCCTAGGCCAGCAGTCAAGTATGTGGGAGGATTTTATATGGACAAAAGAGATATCCAATATGTCGTCACTGAACACCCAGAAAACATTAATGAAATTGGTGAAGAAAATAATGCTTCAAACTTAAGGGGAGGAGGGAATGAAGAGCAAGTAACTACACCTAGAGGGAGATCTACGGTTTCTAGGATATGGAGAGGAGACCTGATTCCCCAAGATGACTCCCTAATGGATGTGTATTTGATCAATGGGATGGAGTATCTTCTTAGAGCACATTCTTCAATTTGGGAAGCTGCCCCTAATCCTGTCACCATCTACGAATTACAGGATCCTGATTTCCCCACCATCATCACATATTTGGATAAAAATCAGAGAAGATATTGGCCCTTAACAGAATTAGAAAGAGCTGAGCTAAAATATCAGAATATTCTAGTGTTTCCCCCTAGGGACCAGGCCACTACTTCAAGAAACCCACTTGGAACATCCCAGAATGATTCATATCAGCAGTCGGGCCAAACACAACAAACACAAATCCCAGTTAGACCACATGTGCAGTTTGCAATGCCTGCAAATAACCCTAATTACCGACCTCAACCAACTACTGACCCAAAACATGGAATTCCTGCTCCAGTCAGGCCGCCAGTAGCAAGAGGACCAGGCATACCCATAGGAAGACCAATTTTCCCAGTTATGCCTAGACCACCCGAAACGGGAAGAAGATTAAGGCCAATTCAAGTTTCCAAATGCATGAGAAATCACTATGATGGCTCTAGTGAACCTTACAATCATATAGCTGAATTTAAACAAGTAATCAGAGCCGAACAGGTAGAAGACTTCTTGATCCAATATGAGTCCTTTGGTCTCACATTGTCAGACACTGCGTTAGCATGGTTTCAGCCATTGGACCCTAATAATTTTCAAAACATGGAGAAAGTCTATCAAGAAATGATTGAGGAATTCACTAAGTCAGGAATTAAAAACAACTCTTCATCATTGATCCATAGCTTTAAGCAAGCCCCTACCGAATCAGTGAGATTGACAGCAAGAAGATTCAAGCAGTATGTGGACAGATGCCCAGTAGAAGAGAGACCTACCCAAAATAAAATGGTGTCATTATTTTTGGAAGGATTGTTGAACAGATCCTTGAGATCATTAGTATATGTAAAGAGAGTCCAAAATTTCCAAGAGTGCATGAAGGAATGTATAGACCTGGAAGACAACCTAGCAGAAGACCTAAAAATACCTCAAGGCAGTTTGAAAAGTGAAGATTCTGCTAGTAGCAAATCAATCCATAAAAACAATGTAGAGGAAATAGCTGATTTGGTAGCAAAGAAGTTGAACGTTCAAGGACAGAGGAACTACCCCAATAACCCTATGAGAGTACCAATGCTCAGAAGATGTATGCAGTGCGGAGGTGATCATCCTTCTCACCTGTGTACTAGGGGAGTAGTCCCACCACCTGCTTATGCTTATAATAGACTCACTGCCCCAGGACCTCTACAATATTGCACTATAGAACAAAAATATACAAATCATAGCACAAAAAACTGCCCTTATAATAGGCAAGCTAGACCAGCACAGCCATATATGAGACCTTATGGATACCCTCAGAGAGAGCAAGGAGGTGAAGCGTGGAGGTACCTAACCTATCAACAGCAGGCACTAGTGCCACGACCATATGTGTATCAAGGATACACCCAACCACAACCAGTACTAGGACAGCAACCGCCCCATCCTCAGAACGTTGTCCCAGTCAAGATAGCTCAACCTGAAGAAAACCTCGAGAGAGCTATAGTACCAGCCACACCTTTGGCTAGTAATGAACCATATGACTTGTCTTATGACCCTAGTCAAGGAGCATATCCCAATTATGAAAGTTCTATGATAGAATATGGACAACTGTATGAACCATATGCCTATGGCATGGAAGTACCAGAAAGTCCATACGGATCTGAGCAGGACTATGTGTCATTAATGTACACAGCTCCTAGACCAACCATACCACCCCGACCCATGAACAGACCGCCTATACCCAGAGGACCATGCTACCGATGTGGAGGTGATCACTACATCAGAGAATGCACATTGCCAAACCCACCACCACCACAACGAGTCTGGGAAGGCTACTGTAGTGATTGTGGTAAGGAACACCTTTTTAGAGATTTCCCCAAGAACCCCAACAAGGTCACATCCAACGTGCAAATCAATGTGATTGAACTAATCGAATCATCAGGAAGTGATAAGGAATACACTGTACCACTGAAGACAATAACAAGAGCCAAAACTAGAGAGACCCCAGAAAAACCAAAAGAACACAATCAAAGTGACCTAGAGATGAGTACACCCACACCACAGAGAGTTGAAGACTCGGAAGAGCTTGAGAAAAGTGTGGTAAGTAAAAGAACTCA
This sequence comes from Ceratopteris richardii, assembly GCA_020310875.1. NCBI lineage: Eukaryota > Viridiplantae > Streptophyta > Polypodiopsida > Polypodiales > Pteridaceae > Ceratopteris > Ceratopteris richardii. Next base: position 51,214,748 of record CM035407.1, on the reverse strand, counting down.
AAGATAGAGGAACCGTAGAGATAGAATAAAAGAAAAAAAGTTACTGCCGAAAAAGGAAAATGAGAAGAACGAACAGAATCCAAAAGAGGAACAGAAAAAGGTAGAAGAGAATAAAAATGAAAATTACAAAAAAGAAGAGGTAGGATCGGTTTTAGCAGATCCCATGCCTGAAGAATTAGCCATGTGGATTCAGGCATACAAGGCACGAATAAGAGCCGGACCGACCATCGAACAACATGAAAGAGAATATCCTAGAGGTGACCTAGAGAAGGAGAGGTTGGAGATCTGCAAAAAACTAATAGAAGTTGCCCAACAGACCCTAGAAAAACCTGCATTGCCATTACCCAAGACCCGAATTCTTGAAAGAGAATTCCAAGAGTGCATCATCACCAATGACCACGAAAAAACTGAAGTAAGTAATACACAGAATGGCAATGATTGTGAGGATAAAAGGGAAGGATCCATTATTCCCAAAGTAGAAGGGGAATGACCTAAAGATCTGTGGGCTAGAGTCCAAGAAGACAGATGGAAGAAAGTAGAAGGAATTGAACCACCCTTTGAAGAGATAGAAGCGGAAGAGGAAATAGAGGGTTCAATACCTGAATTGAATTCAGAAGAAATTATACCAATGGATCCTAGTGACAAAGGAGATGATGGAATAAAGGATTTGCCAAACTATACAGGAGATTACGAACATAATTCAGAATTATATTGTATTCCCTCAATAAGGAAAAAAGAACCGAACCCATCCGTCCAAACATCGGACATCATACAACACCTTAAAAAGGTAAAAATCCCCTGTACCTTAACATTAGAAGAATTGTTGAAGGTCAAACCACATCTGAAGGAGAAATTAACTAGTCAATTGGAGATCAAGATGGAAGAAAAAGAGATATTGGAAGAAGTAAACACGGTAAAGATCCCGGTGGATAAGGTAGGAGATTTTAGTGAGGGAGATGAAGGAAACACTTGCCTTTCGATTACCTTTAGGGGTTATACAACCAAAGCCATCTTAGATTCAGGAGCTGGTGTAGGCATTGCTACCAGAGAAATCTGGGAGAAATGGGGAAAACCAGCTTTAAGACCAACCCGTATGAAAATACAAATGGCTGACGGACACACAGAAAGACCCTTGGGATTATTGGAACGAGTAGTTTTCACCACCTGCGGAGTTGAATTTGAACACACCTTAGCAATTTGTCAATTTGAAAGGCCGAGCAATTATGAAATGATACTTGGAAGACCTTTCATGAGACAGTTAAAGGTTGTGCAAGATTGGGGAAAAGATGCTGTATACCTACAACATGAAGGAACCACCACGAGAATAAATCTCCACACTTATACATATCAAGATGTTCCTCCCTTACAATGGAATCAAATTCATAAGGAAGAAGACGATCAGTCAGTTCACAACATAGGTTCTAGTGACCAATCTTGGATGAACGAGGACGCTCATCTATGGATATGCCAAACTGCCAAAAAGGAAGAGAATAGGAGAAAAGGATGGCAGCAAAGGCAAGGAGTAGCTAGGTTTGTACAAGATCCAGCATACATGCCTCAAGTCTTTTTAGATGAAGAGTTTGAACCTCATGGTTGGATGGAGATTTTAGCGACCCTCGATGTATGTGTGAACGAAGAAGTGATAACTATGAATGAATGCATTGACGAGGAAGGATATGACGTTAGTCTCTATGTAGTAGTAGTCCTTAAGGAGGCTGAAGAAGGGGAAGTGATAGAGAAAGAATGGAAGGAGGACTATGAGAGCATTGAAATGGAGCCAGAACCAATGGAACCTGAGGATGAAGATAAAAAAATAAGCATCACAGCTAACGAAAACTATAAAGAACCTACACAGAAAGAAGAGTTGGAGTTAGATAAAGAGCCAGAGAATGAAGAAAACAAACCACAAGATCAGTTTGAAGTGCCCGCTCACTTCAAGAAATATGAAGTAGAAGAGAGGAAAATTGCTATTCAAATGCCTAAAAGAGAGGCACAGCCAGGAATAGCTTATGACAATAAAGAACAAACCAAGAAGATAGTGGTAACGTTGGACGAAGGAGAAGAACGATGTACTTTCATAGGACAGGATGTCTCAATGGAGGAAGAACAAGAATTAATACGCCTCATAAGGGAATATCGGGATGTCTTTGCATGGACCTATAAGGACTTGAAAGGAGTAGATCCATCTATATGTGCCCATAGAATTCCCATGACATCCGAAGCCAAACCTTCTAAACAAAGACCATATACATACAATGATGTGTATTCAGCAAAGATAAAGGAAGAGATAGACAAATTGTTAGATGCTGGATTCATAAATGAGATTGAGCACACGGAATGGGTGTCACCGTTGGTGGTTGTACCGAAAAAGAATGGAAAGTTGAGAGTGTGTATCAATCTAAAGAAAGTAAATGCTGCGACCATAAGAGATAGTTACCCATTACCAATTACAGATCATCTCTTGGAAAGAGTGGCAGGAAAGGAAGTTTATAGCTTTCTGGACGGCTTTTCAGGGTATAATCAGGTAGCCATTACTTTTGAGGATCAACACAAAACTTCTTTCGCAACAAAATGGGGAATATACGCCTTTAGAGTCATGCCTTTTGGTCTGACTAATGCCCCATCTACCTTCCAAAGATTGATGTGCCATGTATTCAAAGAATTCCTAAGAAAGAGTATGGAGGTATACGTGGATGATCTTTGTACTTATTCAGCTATACGATCAGAGCACATCCCAGAACTAGAAAAGATCTTTGCCAAATGTAGACAATACCGAGTATGCCTCAATCCAGAAAAGTGTGTCTTCATGGTTAGACAAGGAAAAATATTAGGACATATTGTCTCTAAAAACGGAATTTCAACTGATGAAGACAAAATCAAGGTAATTTTGGAATTACCAAGACCTAAGACTGCTAAAGAAGTTCAAGCATTTATGGGACATTGTGGATACTATCGAAGATTTATACATATGTACGCCATAATTGCTAGACCTCTTTATGCATTATTGACACAATTTAATTAGACCAAAGAATGTGAAAAAGCCTTCAACGAGTTAAAGAATCGATTGAGTTCAGCACCAATCCTTCGAGTACCTAACTGGAATAAGCCATTTCAAATTCATGTGGATGCTTCCAAGTTTGCCATTGGTTGCATCTTAGCTCAACCTGCAGATACAGGAAAACTAGAACACCCTATAGCCTATGCTAGTAGACAATTAAATCAAGCAGAACACAATTATACTACCACTGAGAGAGAAGGCCTAGGGATGGTGTACGCAGTCAAAAAGTTCAGACATTACCTGTTGGCAAACAAATTCAAATTCTTCATTGATCATCAAGCCCTACTGTACCTAGTCAATAAACCGTGCAATACAGGAAGACTAGTACGATGGTTTTTATTGCTAATGGAGTTTGATTTTGAGGTAGTAGTCAAGAAAGGAAATACCCACATAAGAGCAGACCACTTATCAAGAATGACCCATGGAGAACCACCCATAGGAGTACCCGATGATTTGCCAGATACGTATCTTTTTAACCTGGAAGTATGTCCCCAATGGGCAGAAAAGTTGATCCCTATACTCACACATGGACCGAAAGATGGGATCACACCAAACCAAACCCAAGACCTCTGGAAGACTAAAAACCTTCATATCATTGCGGGAAGTTTGTATCACCAAGATTCAATTGGATTGTTAATGAGATGCGTAGAAGAAGAGGAACAAGAAATGTGGCTTCAGAAAGCACATGTAAATCAATGGAAAACTCATTTGAATGCAAACGGAACATGGCAAACTCTGAGGAGGTTAGGCATATATTGGCCAACCATGCAGAGAGACGCACATAACTATGTATCAGCATGCCAAATCTGTCAAGAACAAAATCCAAAAGAGAACTCAACTCTATGCTATTCCACAGTAGCACCGAGATGGAGCATGCCTCTGGTAAAGTTCTTAAAGACTCAAGAATACCCCGAAGGAGCCACTATAGCAAGGAAACATGCACTTGTAGAACAAAGTAAGGATTATGCCATTATAGGAAAACAACTTTTTAAACGAGGGAGAGATAACCAATTACGAGTGTGCATTCACGAAGACGAATATCTTTCTGTTTTAGAGATTGCACATACAGGAGCTGCAGGAGGGCACTTCTCTGCAGATAAAACAGCAAAAATGATCCTCTTTGCTGGAATGTGGTGGCCAACTCTACATCAAGATGCGGTAACATATGTGCAACGTTGTGATACTTGTCAACGAACCAAATATCCAATTAGGAGAGATGAGATGCCACTGAGACCCATGTTGAGTGCCAGAGCTTTCACCAAATGGGGAATAGACTTCATAGGACCTATTAGCCCACCAGCAAAAAGATCCCATGCCGAGTATATAATTGTATCCACAGACTATCTGACCAAATGGGTTGAAGCCAAAGCAACCAAGAAAAATGACGCGAGAACTACGGCCAAGTTTCTCTTTGAGAACGTTTTCACTAGATTTGGATTACCAATAGAAATTGTGAGTGATAGAGGTATGCACTTTGTGAATGAAGTTATAGAAGCTTTATTGAATGAATTCTTGGTAATTCATAAGAAATCAGCTCCTTATCACCCACAAGCCAATGGACAAGCCGAAAGTTCGAATAAAATCTTGTGTACAGTTCTCACCAAAATTGTTAACAATGGTAGATAAGATTGGGATAAGCAATTACATCATACTATATGGGCATTTCGAGTAGCCTATAAAACCGCCATAGGCAATACTCCTTTTAACTTAGTATATGGACAAAATGCTATTTTGCGAATTGATTTTTTAATTCCCACTCTCAGAGTAGCAACAACTTATGAGTGGACGGGACATGAACTATCAGCTCAATTGGATCAAATAGAGAAGCTTCACGAAACTAGGTTACAAGCCGTAGCAGGCATTTATGCTGCTAAACGGCGACAGAAAGCCTATTTTGATGCTCACATCAAAGACAAAAATTTGAAGGAATGAGATTTAGTTTTGGTATATACCTTGAAACAACATGCTAAGAAGTTGCAGAGGAGAGGATATGGCCCATTAATCATCAATCGTATATCGACAAGTGGAGCTATCAGCTTAGCAACTTTGGATGGGGATGTATTACCAAACTATATCAGCGGATGTCGAGTAAAAAAATATCTAGAACCATTGACTGAAGAAACAATGTCTCGATTAATCAAGGGCAAGAATAGACGTATTGAAGAGGAAAGAATACGAGAAGAAGCAAGACAGGAAGCACTAGAACGAATTAAGAAACGAAAGGAGTGGATGAGAGAGCAAGATGAGAGATATCGATTAGGAGAAGAACTCATCCCAATGGCTAATGTTAGAGCCACTAAAAACCTAGGTTCATAGAGAATGCAACCATATTTAAATTTGGGAGCAGGTAAAACGGAATACCATTTAGTGGATGCTCTCATTGACACAGGAGCTGCCATAAGCTGTATCAAACTTTCTTTGACCCAGAAACTCAAGGAAGAATTACGCCCATCAATGGCACAATTGATAGGAATAGGAGGGACGATTACTCAATGTATAGGTGAAATTACCTTACCTCTGCATCTTGGCAACAACACTATGGAACAAAATCTATTAGTGTGTCATGATCAAGATTTACTCGAAGAGGTAGTGTTAGGTCAAGACTGGATTTACGAATATGAGGTGACCATTCAATTGGCTTTAGGCTACATCTCAGCCAGGATAGGACATCGAGAAGTATTCAGTCTGCTAGACGAACGACCAACCAAATCTGTGAGCATAGAGCAAAAAGTTCATTCCAATGAACAAAGTCACGAATGTATGTTCACTAGCACTATAGAAACACCTTCGTCAAGTACTATATGTGCGGACACATTGAATTCTGCGTGCATACCATCTTCTAGTCTAGCACGTCACAAGAGTGTCAATCAATCTGAAACTGACCTCAGTGAAACACCATGTCTAAGAGAGACCAATCCTCTGAGTGATTCAAAATATGTACCTATTAAATTATACCCTATTCCGTACACTCAACAAGCGTGGATAAGGAAGGATCAAGCGAAGAAATATCTTCGACGACAGAAGCACTATCGACATCGGAGCAACCCATCAAATAACAACGCAAATCATTATGAGCACCAAAGTCAACAACGAATTGCTACAATATGGATCCCAAAGAAAGTAGTAGCCGCTCAACCAGATTGATCGCAAATATGGATTCCTAAATCATGTGCTCCAAAGAAGCTAAACCGAAACAAGGAACCTCAGCATAAGAAGAGCCAACAGGGTCTACACACAAAACAACCACAGAAGAATAGCTACAGGAAAATAAAGGAGTCTGCAATCGCTACACAAGCCAATTTCAGATTCAAAAATCAGAAAGAGCAGACATACCACAAGAGAAGAACCACATTCATTAAAAAGGTGGAGAATATACTACATCCCAATAGAATGAAGCAGATTTGGTTGCCGAAAGACAAGACAGACTGCATACATCAACCAACTACTTCCAGATGCACACATATGGAGTTATCAGTACCCAAAGTATGCATGATAGGGCCACCTTACAAGACCAAGCATTCGGCACATCCTTCTTCTATTTCAGGATAGTCGAGCACATTTTCCTCTTGGGAAATAGGAGAGCACTTGTACATACATTAAGAAAATTACTCCAAAAGTAATAACCGCTTCGGCTATGAATTAACTTTTCTGTTTTCCTTTTCAGTTAAAAATATAAAAAATATCTAAAAATTGGGAAAAATCCAGGTATTACCTTTCTCACACCCACGGGAAAGGGACGACACTACTCACTCGGAGCAATATCGAGCTTATGACAAACGAATAAAGGAGGATTTCTGATAATATATGGCCACTAATTCATACTCTATATTGAGTGCAGATGGCATCTACTAATTCCGAAGCTACACAAGTGGAAGAGGTCCAACTTCTTCCATTGGAATCAATAACAAAAGTCAGAGGCCATTGGTTTCATGATGACCAACCAGTCTCAGAACTTATTTTCATGGCAACTATCAAGATCATGGATAGGGATCACTACTTCCCTATTATGTCACAAGACTTCAAGACCATAATCCAAGGATTACCCCATATTGAAGATGTATGGAAGCAGGAAGGCCTAGAGGCATTTCTCAAATTGCCGATCTATGTTCCAAATTTCCAGAGATGTGCACAAGTAATGAATACCTTGCAACCTACGGCAACAAATATCAGTTCCAGAAGCACTAGTATTGGATAAAGTAGGGACATGGAAGACAATTCAATTCACTCATGAATTGATCAACAAAGCTTTTGGATGGAATCAAGTAGGAATTACTAATGTTAAGGAGGAATGTCATGATCCTAAGAAGAGATCCTTTGTGGAGATTAACAGAATAGACATCGAAGATGCTGTCCGTCTGGTGCACCAACACTTCTGTTTCCCTAGCATGCACAGATACACGGCACCACAGAAGATTGTAGTACAACTATTATCTCATGCCATGAGACAAATTGGGAACAAAGTGAATCTGACAGGCTATGTCCAAGAAAGATTATTTGAAGCCCAGAAGAAATGGGCCAGAAGAAGTTTTTGAATGGCAGTTCTGCATTGACATTACTGATAAATGAAGCTCTTGACATGAAAAATTGTTTACGTGAGATGACGACATCAGAAGGGCTAGCCAAATACACAAAATCCGCTACGGTCCCTAAGAAAAAGAAAGCAGTTGTTATGGTTGAAGAAGCAGGAACCAGCTCACAAAAACCCATGAGGGGTACGCAGCATCTACGGGAGGAGGAAGCTCAAGCTACACCGCAATCAAAGAAAACACATCTATTACCGAAGATCACGACAGCTCAAATGCCTATTACTAGGAGGGATCTTTCCGCTGCCCTCGAAGAGACACATCAGTATATGCAAGGGCAGGTAAACTTGAATATTCAAGGTCATCATTATAGACATGCAATTCAAGAGAAACAACAACGGAGTACAGAGAAGATTCCAAAACAACCTGGAAGGTACAAAGAGCTGGGCATAGATGATTCTAGTTCCAATACAGAATCCAGTCCTGAAAGAGACACTCTGGATACTGATATAAGAACAGAAACTCAAGAAGAAGAATGGAATGAAATTAAGTAAGTGGAAGGGATGCCGGACAACCAAGAAAAGGAAAAGAGAGTAGAAGAATCTATTGAACCTGAGCATGTCATTCAGTTGAATGACACTACAAAGATCAGCATCAAGGAAGATACAACCAGTGTTACACATGTAAACCCACCTATCAAAGAGGAAAGACAAACTCCAGTGAACATGGATTCAGAGATACTACACAATAAAGAACAAGTTGTGATCGAGGTACCGGATGACACACCTCAAGGAAACAAAGAAAACATGGTGGCTGAGCCAAGGATCCAGATTAGGCAGCCCCATGACACTACATTACATGTGGCACAGGGTAAAGATGTCAATACCAGAGAAGAACCGAGTATACCAAAAACATGGCTAAACGTGGATGTTACTCAATTGAAGCCTGTAGTAAAGCAGATGATTCAGACAGCCATGGATACACAACAGCAAATGATGGATATAGATGCGGATTATGATAAGGCTATGAGAGATAAAAGTCAATTCCAGCTCATGAGTGAACAACTGTCATCACAGCTCATCGAGGCACAAAAGACGCTAATGATCCAAAGCAATGAGTTGCTCGAAACAAAAACGCAATATGAATCATTAATCACTCAGCATCACCAACTCCAAGCACAGCTCGCAAATTTACAGAGATTATATGATGCAAGCGAAGCTGACAAAGAAAGAATGAGAGCTAGAAGTACTTTGCTTGAGACACAACTAAAATTATACATGGAAGAAAATGACACCTTACGAAGCAGAAATAAAGAATTAATGAAATCATTATTATATGATCAACCAATTGAGCAACAGGAATCATCCGAGACCAAAGAAAGAGAATTAAGAGAGCAGCTAGCACAACATGCAGAATTGTTGAGACAAGAGCGCGCAGTGAGAGAAGAATCAGAACGGATGCACAATCAAGAGATCAATGAATTAAAAAAGCAGTTAAATACAGCACATGGAAAACTTGCAACAAGCTACAGTGAAAACATAGATAATGTGGTTGAAATCGGAAATGAGTTACTTACAGCAAAAGAAGCACTCAGGGCAGCCATGCAAGAAGTAAAAGATAAAGATGAATGCATAGCACAATTAAAGACTCAACTAAAAGAGAAAGCACCTATCGGGACACCAGTAGTGTCAGCTAAGGAAAATCCTACTAACGAGGTAGAGGTAAGCCCTCTATCTCACCCGATCTATAATTCTCCAATACATGAGCAGATGGCGGATATACATGATGATCACCCGATGCCATACACTGCAGAAATAAGTCAGAAGGAACGGGCACTAGTGGTGTCCCGATTGACGGAGAATTTTGAAAATGAAGTCATTAAGGTAATGAAAGAGGCCAAGATCAAAGGTAAAGACCTGGACAAGATCATGCAGCTATTCAATATTCCATACGGACTCTTGAAAGAGAAAACGAGACGAATATAAAGAAGATTACAAAGAAGAGTCCAGATGAGCAGCTCAATTTTAAACAAGACACATTCACATACAGCCAAGAAGAGTTCGAAGCTGCACAACCAATTTGGAGAAGAAAATTTTTGGAGAAACATCCCACACTATGGGTGCATTGGCAAGCAGCACCATATTTACTTCAGGTAAACCCTTCATTTTGTCCAATACCACGCCGAAGGGATACCAGAGAATTTTTGGACTTGCAAAAGAATGGCGCTATCAATAAACAGTGGCTGAATTATCCTATGCTTCCGAGCCCGCCACATAATTACTTGCCAACGGACGAGTATATGGTCAAAACCATCAAATTTTGGCTACAAAATTATGCGACAGTACCCGACTTAACTATCAAAATGACCAATAAAATACTTAGCATGATACTTACAGTTCTCAAGGTCTTCAAGCATGAGGCCTACACTTTCTTGAATTTCATCGGCATTAATCAGGGCACGGAAATCCTCCTTTTTGATCTATCAGTTATGCCCAGCCGCCCCACAATAATGGCATATTATTCCAGATTAATGTTTTTTCCAAGTGTATATATGCAAACTTTTGAAGAAGCTTTCTTTACAGGGTTTTTTGAGATTGATTCCAAAATCTTTTTGAAGATGTCGTCAAATTTAAATGCCAGATTAGTGGCATATGAACTTAGCTTCTTCGCAGATCATAGACAGCCACCCAATGACGGTGTGAAGGCAGAACAATGGAAACAACTAATGATACATGAAGCCAATGTGCTAAATGATATAGAGCAAAAAGTATATAAAACATATGCCCGTCGCTTATCAAAGCCTGTCGGGGACGATAGAGTCCAGGAGGGGGGCAGTGTTGAGGGAGAATCAAGTAAAAGGAAGAAACGAAGAAGACAACGAAAGAAGCAGCTTCACTAAAAAGAAATATCTGAAGATATATCTCTGCAAGAAGCCCCGCAGGGGCGCAACACCCATCTCTGCACAGAGCCCCGCAGGGGCGCACACACCAAGGAAAGGACGTAACCCACATGGGTGCTTCAACCTCTTGATCTTTGGCAGGTCCAGATCAAAGACTATAGCACCTTATCTTCATACCTTCCACTGGTGGCGTACGTGGCAACCCGAACTACCATGGTAACCCGGAACTAATGAGCCTATAGGTGAATTAGACTGCGAATATCAGGAAGTCAGTCAAAACTCCAAGGGTTGCGGGTAAGCAAGTCGAATGCATCAGGCCCAGAGAATGTAAAACAAGAATTAAGAAGAGGCCGTCAAAACTGAACACCTGTTTTATAAACGGGTAAAAATGAGCAAGGGTTGCGTGCAGAGAAAAAAAGTGAATAACACAACAAGGTCCGATGTGTGCAACCAGGACAACAAACTGAGGACAAGAAGCAAAGCCTGTCAAGGGACGACAGAGACGAAGAGGGGGAGAGTGTTGCAGAGCTAAAGAGAGTACAAGGAAGAGAAAAAGACGGGCCCCAAAATTTTTCCGATTTGGACATCATATTTTTGTATCATAATCATTCTTGTAATATATTTTCCATTGTAAAGGCAATAGAGGAGTCCTCTAGATGCATCCCCACAGAAGGGTAGAGATTTACCCATGTAAAATAGTAGGGAATTAGTCTTTTAGTGAATAAAGTGCCGGTCTCTTGTGTGAAAGGACCATTTTTAGGGCACCAGTATATAAGTCAAATGTGACTCTTTGTAAAAAACTTTTTGCCATTGTGAGAATAGAGAGCACAGAAATTCGAATTTGTGTCTTCTTCACCCTGTATCTTCTTCTTTGTGAGCTTGTGTGCATGTGTATTGCTTGGAAAGAGTGTGAGGGAGTGTTGTCTATCCATGAAAGTGTTTATTTGCTGTAGGTAATGTGTGTGCGAAGTGTAAGAAGTGCTGAAGTGTAGGAAGGTATTTCCTGTGACTCAGTATTTTGCTCATAACTTGAAGTAGGAGTGTCAGAATTGAGTGAAATGACTTCCATTGGATGCGTCTTCTCGAGGGCTTTGAAACGCATATGCTATTCGCTATATTTGGAGCTCGAGGCTGGGAGAAAAGTCCAAAATATTGATGGCTGCTGCACCAAGTATCGCGACACCATGACCAATAGTTGAAGCTTGTTTGGATTATTCTTTACCTTGATTGCACTCTTCGAGTAGTTCATTTGCATTGATCATCACATGATTGCATGTCCTCATACACTCGGCTAGGTTTGTATACTCTTTGGATTGATAATTAAAAGCGTGTATCCCCACTATATGCACTTGAGAGGGGATTGAGGTATAGTCTCTTTCTCCCCAAGTCCCTAAGTTGGTACTTAGGTCAACAGCAAGTGAAAGAGCAGGACTTCCTGCCCAAGAATCATATGCGCCTGAAGCCTATGTGCTTAACTCTACGGAGCCAGACACATCATCTTCTATGAATCGATTCACACCAGAATTTATACGAGAGATTCAAGAAGATAAATGGGCTAAAGAAAGTGAAGTACCTCCTCCCATTGAATTGGTGGATGATGCACACGACCAATTCCCACAAGACATCCCATCCATTTATGAGGAGCAGGAGAGCACCCACTCTCAGGAAAGACTAGACTTTGAGTCTAACTCTCTACAAGAATTACCCCACTTCACAGGCCCCTGGGAAGCTAAGTCTACTTGTATGAGAGCACCCACGGTCATGGTACAAAATGAGGGCTCAGTCTTACCTAGGAACACAGAGGTAGTGAAAAACACTAAAGTGCAGTGCAATCTCAAGTTAGAAGAGCTACTCAAGGTTAGACCTGAATTATGGAAACACGTCACCAAACAAGTGCCAGCGATAGTGAAACCTCATTCCCAAGTAGGATCACATAGGACAGTGCCAGAGATACCCTTGGATAAGATAGGAGACATGTGTGAAGGTGAAGAAGGGAACACCTATCTTCCCATTACCTACCAGGGGTACACCACCAAGGCAATTTTGGAATCAGGTGCAGGAGTTGCAATTGCCACCACTTCCCTATGGAAGCGTTGGGGCAAGCCAGCACTCAGGCCAACGAGAATGAAATTGCAGATGGCCGATGGTCATATTGAGAGGCCCTTAGGATTGCTAGAAGGAATAACTCTCACCACCTGTGGTGTCAAGTTTGAGCATACATTTGCTATATGTGATTTTAGCAAGAACCATGCCTATGAAATGATCTTGGGACGACCTTTTATGCGACAGTTGCAAGTGGTACAGGATTGGGGAACCAATTCTTTGTACCTGCAACACTTAGGTGTTATGACCAAAGTGAATCTCAAAGATTACTCTCATAGAGATGTCCCCCCTATCCAATGGAATCCCATCCATAGAGCCAAAGATGATACAGAATCTGTGCATTCCATAGGATCAGAATCCTCATGGATGCATGAAGACACCCACTTATGGATGTGCAAAGTAGCAGTAGAAGAAGAGAAGAGAGAAGAAGCCAGAGAGATAGGTGCAAAAGAAACACATAGATCAATTCAAGACCCAGCCTATGCGCTTGTAGTTTTTCCTGACGAAGAATTTGAACCCCACGGCTGGGCAGAAATCCTAGCAACAATGGATGTAGCCATCAATGAAGAACAATGGACACCTCACTGTGATGAAAATGGCTATGACATTTCAGTCTTCTCCATAGAACCCATCATGGGAGAGGCAGTGTTAGAAGAATGCGAACCTAACCCTGATGCATTTGAGGATGCAAATGACTCCGATCTAGAGTCAATCATTATGGACCCACCTTTTGCATCAGATGAAGAATACTTCTATGGAGTAGAATTTCAACCCCAGAGGTATGGAGAGGTTACAAATGATGTAAGGATAGCCACACATGTGACCTCGAAGGAAGAAGGGAAGAAAAGAAAGAAGAGAGCAGTCACACCAGAAGAGGAAGAACCTTTGTTTGAGGTCCCAGAAAATTTTAAGAAGTATGAGATAGATGACAGGAGAGTCATGATCAGAATGCCTAAACGAGAGGCACAATCAGGAGAGGCCTATGATAACAAAGAAACCACAAAGAAAATTGTGGTAGCCATGGAAGAAGGAGAAGAGAGATGCACTTACATAGGACATGACCTGACGGAAGAAGAAGAGCAAGAATTGATAGCCGTGCTAAGAGAATACAGAGATGTGTTCGCTTGGAGTTACAAGGACTTGAAAGGTGTGGAACCTGACATATGCTCACACACCATCCCCATGACCTCAGATGCCAAACCCTCTAAGCAAAAGCCATATACATACAATGATAATTACGCTGCCAAGATCAAAGAGGAGATAGATAGACTGGTTGAAGCTGGATTTATCTATGAAATTGAGCACACTGAATGGGTATCCCCCATTGTAGTGGTGCCCAAAAAGAATGGTAAATTACGTGTATGCATTAACTTAAAGAAGGTCAATGCAGCCACAATCCGAGATAACTATCCGCTTCCCATCATAGAACATCTCTTAGAAAGAGTAGCAGGCAAGGAAGTGTACAGCTTCCTTGATGGATTTTTGGGCTACAATCAAGTAGCCATAGCTCCAGAGGATCAGCATAAGACAGCTTTTGCCACAGAATGGGGCATATTCGCCTTTCGGGTAATGCCATTTGGGCTTACCAATGCACCAGCAACCTTCCAGAGGCTGATGTGCCATGTATTTAAGGAGTTCCTGAGGAAGAATTTAGAAGTCTATGTTGATGATCTTTGTGCTCATTCCAACATCAGACAAACCCATATTCCTGAACTGAGACAAATCTTTGACAAATGTAGAGAATATCAAGTCTGCCTAAACCCAAAAAAGTGTGTTTTCATGGTCAGGCAAGGTAAGATTTTAGGACACATAGTGTCAAAGAATGGCATATCCACTGATGAAGAAAAAGTGAGAGCCATAGCCGAGTTACCTAGGCCAAAGAATGTCAAGGAAGTACAAGCTTTCATGGGGCATTGTGGTTACTACCGTCGGTTCATTCACATGTATGTTGTCATTGCAAAGCCCATGTACGGACTTTTGACTAACTTTGAGTGGACTGATGAATATGAGAATTCCTTCCAGGAGCTTAAACGAAGGTTATGTTCAGCACCAATCTTAACCACGCCAGATTGGAATAAGCCTTTCCATGTTCATGTGGATGCATCCAATTATGCCATTGGATGTGTGCTTGCTCAACCTACTGGTGAAGGTAATATCGATCTTCCAATTGCCTATGCTAGTAGACAATTGAACGTAGCTAAACGAAATTATACCACTACGGAGAGAGAAGGATTAGGCATGGTATATGCAGTTAAAAAGTTTAGACATTATTTGCTTGCAAATAAGTTTAAATTTTTTACTGATCATCAGGCATTGTTGTACTTGGTAAACAAACCATGCAATACAAGTAGATTAGTAAGATGGTTTCTCTTACTAATGGAATATGACTTTGAGGTAATGGTGAGAAAAGGGAGGACTCATTTGAGAGCAGACCATCTCTCTAGGCTCACATCTGGAGAAGCTCCACAAGGAGTGTCAGATGACCTTCCTGATGCTTACTTGTTTAATTTGGAAGTGGTGCCGTAGTGGGCTAAGCCATTAGTGCCAGTATTGACATATGGGCCTAACCACCCAGTAATAAAAACGCATGATAGAGAGGTAGTAAAAGCTCAAAAGTATCACATCATGGCAGGTAGTATGTACAAGCACACAGATCAAGGAGTCCTGGCTTGTTGTGTGGAAGATGATGAGTACGCTAAATGGTTGCAATTAGCACATGTAGGTGCCTAAGAGCAACACTACTCAAAGCGACGAACCCTACAGACACTACGGAGACTCGGAGTGCATTGGCCGACTATGGAAGCTGATGTCCAAAAGTTGTGCAATGAATGCCCAATCTGCTGCACTAAACCACCTGTGGAACATGCCACTCTTTATCAAGTGTCCATAGTGCCGGATTGGAGTGAACCACTAGTATCCTTTCTGAGGACGAAAACATTCCCTCCAAACATGACTCTGACTAGGAAAAGGAGTTTAGAACAAGAAGCACAGGATTACTCACTCATTGGTGATAATCTATACAAACGTGGTAAAGACGGTTACCTGAGACTATGTGTCCATGAGAGTGAATATCTCAAGATCTTGGAAACTGCTCACCAAGGTGTAGCAGGAGGACACTTTGGACTAGATCGGGTGATCAAGGCAATACTATTTGCGGGCTTCTGGTGGCCGACCGTTCACATGGATGCACATACCTATGTGAAACGATGTGATGTTTGTCAGAGAACTCAATATCCTATACGTAAAGATGAGATGCCACTGAAACCTATGATGGGTGGACGTGCATTCTCTAAGTGGGGAATAGACTTCGTAGGTCCTATTAATCCCCCAACTAAGGGTTCCCATGCAGAATATATCATTGTTGCGACAGACTATCTAACAAAGTGGGTAGAGGTAAAAGCCACAACGAAAAACGATGCTCAAACAACAGCTAAGTTTTTATTTGAGAATGTGTTCACTAGATACGGGCTACCTATAGAGCTAGTTAGTGATAGAGGCACTCACTTCTTGAATGAAGTTATTGAAAATCTGCTCCAAGAATTCTTGGTAGGACATAAGAAGTCTGCCCCCTATCACCCTCAAGCAAATGGCCAGGCTGAGAGCACCAACAAGATCTTATGCAATGTACTGACGAAATTAGTGAACAATAAACGCTCTGATTGGGACAAACAGCTACACCATGCTGTTTGGGCATACCGAGTCGCCTACAAAACGGTACTCCAAGCCACCCCCTTTCAGATGGTATTTGGCCAAAATGCAGTGCTACCATTGGACTTCTTAATACCTACACTGAAAGTAGCACAAGAGCATGAATGGACGGGTCATGAACTCTCCTCTAGACTATTTGACCTTGAACAATTAGGAGAAACAAGACTGAGGGCGGCAGCAGGGATATATGCAGCTAAGAAACGACAAAAGGCATATTTTGATGCCCATATTAAGGATAAAGGCTTGAAAGCAGGAGACTTGGTACTAGTCTACACTTTGAAACAACATGCGAGGAAACTAGAGAAAAGAGGTTATGGACCCATGATAATTAATAGGATCTCAACGAGTGGAGCAGTACAGCTGGCCACCTTAGAAGGTGATGTTCTTCCAAGCTACATTAGTGGATGCAGGGTCAAGTTGTATCAAGAACCACTCACAGAGGAAATGCTAAGTCGACTCAACATTGCTAAGAAACGCAAAGAAGAAGAAAAGTGGATTCGAGAAGAAGCTCAAGCAGAAGCCTTATAGCGCATACGGAGAATGAAATTAAGAAGACAAGGTAGAGAGCAACCTAGGCGAGATGCATATGCAGATCAAGGATATCACGTGGCTATGTGTGAAGTTTCAGATATCAACTCCCATAGGATAATTGATCGACGTCCTTTTATAACCTTAGATATAGGACACGGGAAGGGTGCAAGGACTGTAAGAGCCTTGATTGACTCAGGTGCAGCCACTAGTGCTGTTAAATTGTCTTACTGTCAAGAGTTGAAATTAACTGTTAATCATATAGAAGCATATCTCATAGGATTGGGAGGTGTGGAAACCCCTTGCATGGGCGAGGTGGAACTTCCCCTCTATATTCAAGACGAAGCAATGACAGTCAAAGTACTAGTGTGTCAAGATGAGGACCTCACTGAGCCTCTTGTCTTGGGTCAGGACTGGATCTATGATCATGCAGTCAACCTAAACCTAAGAAGCGGACTTCTTCAGGTATGGGTAAATCATAGTCAAATTACAGTTGAATTGGCAAATGAGGCACTCAAGGAACTAGGTAATGCACAAACTCCTGGTCCTTCCAGGGGTGCACATGAAGTTGACAATGCTATTCTTGTCAAAAACTGTATGATGCAGAAAGAGGCTTGTCTCAACAACGAAGTCAGGGAGAGGACGGAACTCCCTTCTTTTCTAAAGGCCAGAAGAAAGCAGCCACTAAAGGCAGATCAATTACTGAAGACTATCTATGCGGGAGACCAAAAGAACGTGCAAAGCAGAACAACTCAGCCAGTGAAACAAATGTGGGTGCGAAAAGGCGAGCTGCCTACAGCAATCAAATCACGACGACTACCCCAACTTCCTATTAGTAACCAGCGATATGATATTAATAAGAAGACTTCCAAAACCTCTTTCGAGAAAGTGAAGTCTATCTGGGTGCCCAAGAAGTCGATGACGGCTGACCCACAATCAAGGCAAATTTGGGTGCCTAAGGCTTGCTTGCGGGCGCAACTAGCCCCAAAAAAATCACATCATACACGACCGAGTTCACTCACTCAAGGAGCCGCCACCCACTCTTACCTGATTCACTCGAACACACAGTCACATGTAGAAGCACGCATAGACTCACTCGTAAATGGGTCCCAAGGACACATCTCCCCCAAGCAAAATTACTCATGCAACCCTCCCGAGTCTCCACAAAATCAAGATCCAAAGCCATTCATGGTGTTTGGCAACCTAAGACTTGTAATAAAACCCTCGACCCCAATTTGTGAATTCATCTCCACTTACTAACTGCATCAGTCATACACTGCATCTTCCCATCTAGTTCCTAGGACCACCCATTCATTAACTACACACATGGTCATCATGCACTTACTGACCACTAACCCTTTACTCACCTCACAATAATGTTGTAACGGGGGCAAAACGTGTTCTATCTTGTCCATTACAATATTAACGCATGCTGCTCTATATTCTCAACAGAACCAGCTCGCAAGCAATAACGATGGCAGACGTTGGAGGCCCCAGTTCCCAGGCAGGGTCCAGCGCACAGATTGTGAACATTGAAACCATTCTTCTGGAACCGCCACTCACCGAAAGGCCTCAAGAACTTCAAGCGGTGCATGTCCTTCCTATCCAGGACCCTCCTCAGGGACACACTTCTCAAGTGGGGAAACATGCTCATTGGTTCAGTGATGTAGCAGGGCCATTGGGTGACGACACCTACTTTTGGGAAGCAAAAATTGAATTTAATGGCAAATGGGGACGCTACCACTTTTTCACTCGGGAATTCGAGAACTATCAGAATGCAAAGGTAATGCGATCAGTTTGGACCAAGGCAGGCCTGGATAGATATTTCAGGGCACACTTGCCTAAACCTGATTTTCTACGCTACTCCTATTTCATAAGCACCATAACTCCTAGCAGGGTCAAGGGAGGCGATAGTACTTTTGTACTACCATCATTGTTGCCAGGACACGAACTCAAGAGATTCAAACTGACCCTCAATCTGGTACGGGAGGCATTGAACATGCAAGGTATGCACATTCCCATCGAGAAAGAAACAATGGTCCCGAGAAGGATGAAGCATAAGGATCTCAATAAATTGAAGGACATGGTGGCAATGACGCCTACCATTGCTCTCCACTTACGAACTGTTATGCAACATTTTGCTTTTCCCGCACAAGAACGATTCACTATGCCCCCTAAGAAAATATGGTTCAGCTTATACTTGGCAGAAACAGAGAACCTCACCCTCAACATACCACACTGGATCATCGATCAAATACACCTAGCCCATCAGCGCTGGAATAAGAAGCAGAAAAATGTACTTCATGGCTGTTGTGCCCTAACAAGAATAATTTACAGGTGCCTAGCATATGACGTGCCCATTCAAAGAGCACTAGTGTGGTCCAGGGCCCAAGAATTCCAAAGGCGACTATCCGAACAGCGGGTCCTCCATCGAAGAAGATGAGAGGGGGCGTCCAATTACCATGTGCTCAACCAAGGGGAGCCACTACCACACCTGAGGTGACTCCTCCTCAAACTAGGCGTGTTCGGCCATTCACCATTCGTCTTCCCCGACCAACTACAGAAGGACCCAACTTGGTGTTTCCCCCCATTCCATCAGACTTGGAATTTCCACTGGGATTTACTCTCAATGACCTCACGGATGAAGAAGTTTCCAGGATGATCTACGAATCTAATCTTGAAACAGAAGCAGACCAGGCCCAGGAACCACACCCCACCACAACAACACCAGCCCAGACACAACCAGTCGTCGTAGAAGTCAAAGGAGATGAACAAGAGGCAGGAGGAGAAGAAGAAGAAGCCGACGAAGAACAATATCAAGAATATGATGAACTCTCAGAGCTAGCAAGTGCCCCATCATATTCGGCACAAATAAAAAGATTGTACCAAACCATGAAGCGAGTTCAGGAACAACACAAAATGTCACTTGAATCAGGAAAGGTGCTCATGAGCCAACTATTGGCTGAGGAAGGTGTGGACGATATGTTTATCGAATCCATGAACCTGCACGCAGAGGCAGTCGGCTTGGATGAGGCCATACATGAGGCCATGACATACATTAATCGATTTGAGAAACATGTGCCTGCCCGCCCTAGGCGATCTGGAAAACAAATACACATCAATGTATCAGAACCAGAAGGCAACACGCAAACAGAAGAACATCAGGAGGAACCACTCTCCCCACCCACCTCACCTCTTGCTACACAATTCACCTCACCAACCGGCACGACCACGCCCTTTTCTACCACTACCACAGTTGTCATGGGAATTCCTCTCTCTCCTGGTATCCAATTTGGAGGAGTTTCCATGCCCACCTTCACGACACTCTTCACAAATATCACTTCCACCCCACCCACTGTCCCCATCTTTACAGTCACACACACATTTGACACAAGGGAAACATCACCAGTCACAGTACCACCCCCACCCCCCACGCAACCTCAATCTCCCATACCCCCTCCACCTACTTCACCACTTGACTCCACCGCATTCACAACTCCCTTCCCCTTCCCCATTCCCCTTGCATCTTCATCTTTACCTGCATCTTTTATTGTAAATAGTATATTTCTGTCATTACATCATTGTGTATATCAACTTCAGCGCGAGTACAGGGATCTAGAAAGCCGCCATCATCAGCTGACAACAAACCATTAGCAACTACAAACACGACTCTTAAGGCTAGAAGAAGAAAATGCGGAACTCAACCAACGCCACACCACTCTCGAGCAAGCCCATCAAACACTCCTGGAGACACCCCAACCATCAGCAGAACCCGGTGTCAAACAACTCGAAGCCTTGTTGGAGGTGTACCAAACAGATAACCTGAGAGTCCGGCATAATTTAACTCTACTTCGAAAGCATATGGCTACCGCACTTGAAGAAAATAAAAGGTTGCAGAAACAAAATGAAGAAAACCTGGAAGCAGCCATGGAAGGTTCCCCCCATGAGATCGATCCCGAACAGTTCAAAGCGGTTCCCACAAAAACAATGAAAACCATCTTGGAAAGTTATGCGGATTTATTAGACGCACATGATGATTTGGAAAGGGAACGAGATGAGCTACGTAGCCAGCTCAGGGAAAAGGAGGCTCCAACCAAGGTAAGAGACACGGCCTCGACTTCAGAGGAAGTAAAGGCATTGACAGAGCAGGTGGCTGAACTCCAGAAAAAGTTACTAGAATATGAAAGGCAGGCCTCCCCAGTTGTAGAACCCAAACCAGAGGATTTAGTACCCATTGAGGTGGATGAAAAATATGAGGAACCATACGTTCCTATGCCGATGTCAGGTGGTGCACAGACCTCAGAAGGACTGGACACATTAGAAGTTGAAGTACCTGAATGGCTCCAAACACTCGAGAAGACAGCAACAACCCATGAAGATAGAGTGGACATTCAAATCCAATCTATGGCAAAGTTAGAAGACACCATCATTAAGTCTGAATACTTCCGAAGCATGTCTCATCATAGATGGATCGGCACCAACAATGATCAATATGTGCCATATTGTGTGCTCCTTGCGGATTACAATGCAGAGATTCAACGCAGTTGTGGTAAACCTCCAACTTTTGCCACATAATTTGGGCCAGAGGATATCCCAGAAAGTGCAAAGAAAGGCTCCATTTATCAACCAACTTGGAGAATCCGTCTTCTTGAAACCTACCCGGAAATGGTTTGTACCTGGACTAACATGCCCCTTTTTATTAAATACAATCCTTGTTATGTTCCAATATTCCGCCGGCGCACTTGGCCAGAGTTTACCATTGCTGTCAAGAACGTCAAGGGTTGCGCGAAGTGGTTAAATTATGTTTATCTAGCACCGCCACAAGGCCCTCCCACTGTAAATTACATGATTTCTACCATCAGACACTGGAGCACTCGACTACGGAATACCCCCGATGTGATGGCACAAATGTGTATGAAAATATTTGAACTAATGCTAATCACCTTCAGGACGTTCAAGAATATTAAAGACCCCCACTTCTCAGGTGTCGGATTTCTTACAGGAAATCAAGATCTGGTATACGACATGAGCACAACCCCATCCATAGAGGTAATATATGCTTGGCACGCCAGAATAAAGTACCTCCGAGCTTGTTTTAAACAGACATTCGAGGAGATGTTCATAACGGGATTTTGGGAATATCACTCAGAAATATTTGTACCCAGGCCCTCACATCTCCTCCACTTATTCGCTATGGAGAGAACCATCTATTCAGAACAACTGCGGGTGCCACATCCGTACGTACCAGGACCAGTGAATTGGGATGCATTATTAACAGATCTAGCACGGGGGCTCAGATTAGAAGAACATCACCTCGCTTCCGACGTTGTCCAATATTACGTTCAACGAGCATCTAGACAAGGGTCTGTCAGGGGCGACAAACGCGAGAGTGGGGGGGGGTGTTGGCAGCAGTCAGGGAACCGAAGGAGCCACAAGACAAAGAGGGTCGGAACGAAGAGATAGCACAAGCAGACACAGTAGCCAAAGAAGATCTGGCAAGTAGGCCATCTAAATTTTTCAGACATCAAGGAATGGAGCACACAAGAAGAAAGAGCAAGTAGGGAGCTCAAAGATGTGTACGACAAAACAACAGAGAAAATCCCTACACAAATAGTGATTTTAATCACTAAAAACCATTGTAAATACCATTTCGTATTTTTGTAGCTCCATTTTGTGCAAGCCAAGGAGTCCTTGAGCTTGAGGAGCCTTAGAAGTGCCTACATATCAATTTTCATATTTTTTAGATCTCGTTTGAGCCCTCAAAAGAGCCTTGGAACCTAATTTTTAACTAGGCCGGACACTAGGTCTGGACAGGGCCAAAGCTAGTCAAAAACTATAAAAGGAGCTAGAGAGCTCATTTTTGAGGTTGGATTGTAATTGAAATGAACTGGTGAGAGCTTTTTGAAAGGAATCTAAGAACTCCATTGCTTCCCACTCTTTGTCTTACTGTGTGTGCGCGTGTTTGTGTATGTGTGTGCATGTTGGTGTGCTTCTCACTCATGCACTTGTGCCTTCACTTGCTCGAGGTCTTCATACCATCCTCACATCTTCCCGGATCGACATTAAAGGAGGTGCTACTCATCAGTGAGCTACACTAGCCTACTACATAACACTGGAGTGAAATAGGACAGGTACAAAGCAAGTTTTGGCAGTACCACCTCACTTCCTTGAGGTATCCATCCATCTCTTCCAACATGTGTGGGTATGTATGTGTGTGTATGTATGAAGAGGCTAGTACCTCTCAAGTGAACTTCACAGGTAGAGGAAGAGGTACTAGAGAAAGGGGCAGAGGAGGAAAGCAAGGCAGGTGGAGATCTTACAACATTTCACCTTGCAATATCTATGGCTTAACCAATCACACCACAAAAGAATGCTTCAAGAACACAAGGAATTAGAGGGGAAGAGGATTCCATAGAGGAAGCTATGGACAATCCAGAGGCAGCTTCAACAATGGAGGAAGTAATTACCATCACAACTACAATCAATGCTACAACAACAACAACTACCAAGGAGGCTTTAGAGGTAGAAGAGATTATAAAAACTACACAGAAGACCAAGAGGACTCGTTACTGATCATGAACATGACATGGAAGCAAGGTAAAGATGATGAACACATTTTATATATTGACTTTGGTTGTTCCAATCATGTGGCTAGAAATATTGCACTGTTATCTGATCTAGAAGAACCTAACGGGAAGCATGATGACATTAGACACTCGGTTAAGAAAATTGGAAATGCCAAGGCTTCGGATGGTAAAATGAGCCTCTTAAGTAAATTTTTATATGTGCCAACCATAACAAAAAACCTAATCAGTGTTGGGCAGATTGTTGAGAAAGGGTTATAGGTCAGATTCACATGGCATGGAGCATATATGGAAGATCCTCAACAAGGCTTCAAGAGGATTGCAAAAGATGAGAAATCTGTTTGACTCTTTACATTTGGAGTTGAAGATACTAGAAATATTGCACTCTTCAAATACAAGGATCAGATCCTATCTGAACTAGAGATATGACATAAAAGGCTAGATCATATAGGTGAAAGAACACTAAAACAAATATGCAGGGATCAGAGTGTCCTTGTCATTCCAAATCTGTCCAGGCAACACATGATATATAAATGTGGAGCATGTCGGCAAAGCTCACATGCAACTATTCAATAGGAAAGGTTATATGCATGAAGACTACTTGGAGCTTGTACACACTGATGTGTGGGGTCCTAGCAAAGAGCCATCAATCTCAAGTTCAAGGTACTATGTTTCATTTATAGATGATTACAGTAGATGGAAAATTCTTTACTTCATGAAGCATAAAGATGAAGTATTTACTTGTTTCAAAAAGTATTTGGCATTGGTGGAGAACCAAACAGGTAGAAGCTTGAAGAGGATCAGATCTAATGGAGGTGGTCACTACTTTTCACATGAATTTGACTCATCCTTACAGGATAGAGGTATAAAGAGAGAGGTCACAACAAGATACACTCCTGAACTGAATGGAGTGGTAGAGAGGAGGAATAGACTGATAGTAGAGGCTTCAAGATCAATGTTGAATGAAAAGAAACTACCAAATTACCTATGGTCAGAGGCTGTTTCCACAGCCACATACTTGATTTAAAGGCTCCCATCCAAATCCTTGGATGGAATGACACCATATGAGGCATGGAATAGCAGGCGAACCTCATTGGACGATCGTAAAATTTTTGGGTGCATTTCTTATCCACATATTCCCTCACAGATTAGAGGGAAGCTTGATCCAAAAGCTAAAAAAGTGTACATTCGTTGGCTATGACCAAAACTAGAAGGGATATAGGTTATAAACCCCACTAACAAAGGTTTTATAGTTAGTAGGGATGTAGTGTTTCATGAAAATAATTCATGGTTTGAAGATCATTGCAGGAAGATCAAGTTACCTTATGATTTGGAAAGTGATTTTCCAACTCTCACTCAAGAAGATCAACAAATACCAGAAGATGTCAATTTAGAGGATGAAGAACAAATTGACTTCAAGGCTTGGAAGTCAAAAGGCAAGACCAAGTTCAAGAAATTGGAAGACATTCCAGAGTCCTCCAACCAAGCACTCAGAAGATCTCAAAGTCAGATGCAGAATGTAGAGGCTTGGCAAATGCAACACATGAGGCTATGTGGCTCAAACAACTCTACACACATTTGGGGTTACATTCTTATGCTCCAATGATTTTTGGAGACAACACTAGTTCACTTCATTTGGTTGCTAATCCTATATATCATGCAAGGTCTAAGCACATTGAAGTGCACTATCATTATGTAAGAGAGAATTACTTAGCAAGGATATTCAATTGTCTTATGTATCAACTCATTTGCAATGTGTAGATATACTCACAAAGTCTTTGGATGGAACTAAGATGAATAGGTTCAAGATGATGATTGGTTTGCAGGAGATCAAGATGGAATGAAGACCAAGCATGTTAGGCTTGAGGGGGAGCTTTTGGTGGAAGAGAATCCAAGCCTACCTACTTGGATAATTAGCATGTAGTCCATATATGATCATTCCCTTGTAAATGTCAAACTACTTTTATCCATGTAAAAGTGCATATGATACTTGCATTAATTCCATGAGGACTAAGATGGAATCAAATATCGAGTTTCATGATGATTGTATTACTATGTGATTTTATACATACACATTGATCATATCTCTACTTCACTTCTCTGCTATGACCATCTTAGGATAGTGAACTTCTTAGAGCTTGTTCTTAGTGCTTGGTTGATCATTTGATGTGCTTTAAAGGGCTATAGAATCACCAGACTGTCTACTTGATAGCTACAAAGTATCCTTATCATTGTTTCTCTTAATCATGAGATATTTGCATATCATTACTCTCTCTAAAGCACCCCAAAAATGTTGGGCAAGTCTTAAAACTTGTTAAGCATGATTCTCAATGTGTAGTCCATCTTTTTTATTGAAATAAATCATGATTGGTAGTTATCTAAGTTAGTTAGATACTGCCCAAAGGAATTTGGCTAATTGCTTGTAGGTTGAGAGCAATGTTCATTCTACTGAACATGTGCACAGA